>UYYA01005250.1:0-31445 GCA_900624975.1 Angiostrongylus costaricensis | reverse complement strand
GGGGGTGGGTGAATAGATCCCTTGTGTATTGTAGGAGGCTCCGACAACAGTTCCACACGAGCCGTATATATATATATATATACATATATATATACATATATATATATATATATGGTTCCCAAGATCGACTTTCTCTTAACCTCGGCATTGGAATATGAATGTGTCGTTTTCTTGTTCAGCAATCGCGAGGTTGAGTCGTCAACCACATGCGACTATAATCAGCTGTTCTAAACTTCCTCATTGGAAGTCACGAAAAAGCGGCTCTGAAGAAGGCGATACTGCCGAAACGTCAGCTAGTGTTGTATTGTATTGTGTTTTTCTATGGAAGTAAATGCATGCTGTTTAAAAACCTCGCGATTGCTGAACAAGAAAACGACACATTCATAAATACATATGTATATATGTACATATATAGAAGGTACCTAACATGAAGTATAGGATGGTTTGTGAATATATAGCTATAAATTCAAAGAAAGCAAGCACATAAAGCTAAGCACCTAGTAGGTAGAGAGGTACATGAGGATTGAATTCAATGGCTCTCGTAATAGCCTCAATAGCGGTTGCTTCTGCTGATGACAGGCCCCGTCTCGTGGACACGTCAGCAACAAATCTTGTAGAAGAGGTGGATATAGAAAAAAATGGCAAAAAAGTCTGAGAAAATCAACGAAGTATATAACAGAAACTTGTCAGCGACAGCTCTCGCTTTTAACAGTGCTGAAGTGTAGCTCAGTACTGCTGACCGTGGTTCTCGCAAATCTGAATAACACAAATGAACAAAAATACTTCTAATAGACTAAATCTACATTAAAACTTACCAAAACCATCGTATCGGACTAAAAGAGCTTGAACATCAGCATATGCTTGCATCTCTAAACAAGCTTCTATAAGATTTTCCTGCACACCTAATATGTTGCTCATAGATCCATCTCGAATTATCTGAAAATGAACTATAACAGCGACTTTTGCCACATTAACTTTTTACATTACATTTATTTTCCCTTTACCTTCATCACATGGGGATCCTCCATTAGTGAAAAAAAAGTAGTAGATGCCGTGAATAAGGATTTGTACTCCCCAGATTAATCCTACTGATGGACGATTTCTGATGACAGCATTAGGAAGAAAACTAGCCGAGAGAAACGGAAAGCAAGGGATTCAGTGGTGTGCAATACGCGAGTTCATGGAAGGGTATTCGTGGATCGATCTGGCCCGGGGTCCAAGTTTTGCGAATATCTCAGCATCGCTGTGATTGTGTTTCACATCGGAGCCTGCCGTGAAAGATTATAGTAAGCAGCAAATAAAAGGTTAACAAGGACTACAAAGTTCACAGAGACTCCTCCGCGAAACAACATACATCTTTAAACGTTTTTATAGCCTCACGCAATCGTCCTTGTTTCCTGGCGCACATGGCAAGTCGGCGCCGTATGTATATTTGCATGTGGAAATCACGTCCTGTAAATGAACACGACGGAGTTCTGGAAATGTCTTCCATCGTTTTTCGTTCAGCAAAACAAACGTACGTCGTCCTTGACGATATATATCGCTAGAACGTTCATGCGAACCCAACTGATTTGATTGCGTCTGGCCTACGTTACTGTCTACAGCTTTCAGAGCACGTCTAAATAATAATTTCACAATTTAAAATCTTCCATTTCTCATAATGAATCCAAAGGCAACATGCAAAATAAAACAACATATTCGAAGACCTAGTAACACCAGACAATTCATGGTAATATATGTCTGAATTCTCCAAATTAAGCTTGCGCAAAATTTCGGAACATAACAATTGGTAGTAGACGGCACAACCTGCAGATTATTTGGATATTTGGATAGCCCGTCTTCACTGGTTATGCACGACCCAGAATAATCTCCATTCTTCAGAGATTTGCTGGCTTAGCCACTGCGGTTCTCCGGAGTCCTGAGGTACAACCTAGCGAAAGTCTGCCCAAGGTCGTCACCACCACAGGTAGTCGCCGCCCATGTGGATCAGAGGGAGATTTGCCATCATGCAACCATTTGATACCAGGACGGTGGTGAATCCTGGTATTGGTTTACTCTTAGCTGTACTCCCCGATGAAAATGCCGGACCCCTTCTCAACCTAGGAGGAAGAGAAGGGACCCTGCTGGGAGGATGAATCCCTCCACTGTACATCGTAATCCGATACCGAGGAACACCTCCCAGCCAAGGTGGTAAACCGTTGGAATATGGCTTCGGGTTAAATGTAAAAAGAAGACAACAGCAACCTTAACATCCCTTCCGCCTCAGCTATAGTTTCGCATTGCTCCTCTGCCAGTAAAATAAGTGCTGGAGCACAGTTCGGATTTATATGCAGTGCCTCACGAGCAGCGTTGATTCGCGAAGTACTATCTCGTTCTCGCCAAGCGACTTGCATAACTAAATGAGGTAAATGTGGATGGGAAGCACTTTTAAAAAGTGTTAAAAAGGCAAATATACTCTTTGCATCCTATTTCTTACACTTGTTAAATACATTCAAGATACGCACTTTATGTAAAGGATTCAGAAAATGTGAAAAGAATGGACAACCAAAAAGAGCAAAGGCAAAGGAGAAGGTAAAAAGGGAATCAGTGAAAAAGGTATAACTGTAGGAAAAAGAAGAAAGAGGTACTGGTGCCTGTAGAAAAAAAGAGAAAAATAGGCGCAAAAAAATAGTGAAGAAAATGTACAGACAGAGAAATGGTTAGAACAATAACCAGTCGCAGTAAATTCTTCCATAAGTGACTGTAAATGGTAAAGACCTTTCTCTTCCGCTTTTGAATTACTTGTTTCAGACATATAACTGACAAGCTTTATATTCCTATGTCACTGAAAGTACTAAGAACTCTAAAGTTGTGGGCACCAAAAATAGTTTCAAAAGAGAAATTCCATTACCCATTCGATGATACTTGAGTTTAAATCACAACAAACATGAAAGTCAGCTCGGCTGTACTACCCAATGGTCAATAAGTGAAGAACTCACTGTCATAATCAGGCTTCCCAACATCTTCATCGCATGTGAAGAAGCTTTGGTGATCTTGTGCCGACAGATTCATATCATAGTAAGTTAATGGATCAAGGTCCATAACTGTTTTTACACGGTTGTACTCAGCACCTCGAAACAAAGCCATTGGGTTTCGCCAAACTTTGCACTCTGGAATGTACATATAAAGAAAACACTAGATTCTAGAGAACATTCGTGATGCGAACTTAGACCAAAACTTTACAATGATATGCTTGGCTTGTTGTAAACTGCACACAAATAAGTGTAATGTGCAGATATGTAAAGGATAAAAGCTCTCGTCGTAGATCAATCTCTAAGGAATGCGCCATGCAATCGACTTCATTAAGTATCGTTGGAGGTGATAGAATGCATATCTGGCCTTTACAAAGACTAACAGTGTCTACCGATGTATCGAGCAAGTGCTGCTACCCTCCCCGACCAGTCTGATACCAATCTGCCGATCCCGTAGGGATCGAAGGCTTGGTGAGCCATGGGTGCTGGGATCGATTTTACGTATGTGTGGCATGGCGCCTCCGACCACTACGCCATACGCGCCGCTTTGCGGCGTAATAGTCAAAAGGAAATGTGTTTTCAAAGTATGACAGCAGTTATGCTATGTACGTGATGGATAGCAAAATTAAAACAATTTTCAATACTAAAATCTCATCATCATTCATTGCAAGCATCACTTCATTTTCACCACTCACCATTTTCATTTTACTTAAAGGGCGCGGGCAGGCAGCGGTCGAAGATGCCCTGCAATACGCTTGAGATCGAACCCCGCGCCCCAGGCTCACTAAGCCTTCCATTCCTTCCGGATCGGCTAATAAGTACCAGACTTGTCTGTGAGGACAGCACCACTGACTCGATACAACGGTAGGCCAAGTCACCACGAGTGTAAAGGCCAGATATGCATTCAATCACCTAGATCGACGCCGAGAGCTTTATCCTTTATTTCTATCATTTTAATTTTCATATGATTAAAACTGGCCAATACGAGCAATGGAATAGACCGACCGAAACGGTCCTCTAAATATTATTGTAGTGCCGTTAGTAAATTAAAAAACAAGTGTAAGTGTATGGGAAGCCGGTGAGAGAGGCGAAATTAATGGACCATATCGTAGGAATTCGCCAGATTCTTTTGTCTTCTGTTGCACATGTACTGCTACCCACCTGGTACTGCCTTTTGATTTTCCAATGCATCTTCATTGTCGCTCCCATCTTCGCTGACAGAATCAACAGCATTACTGAAACAGTCGATTGGAAAGTACATATTAGGAGGTCGGAAGACCAATATGAAAAGAAAGGAACTTACTTTTTGAAATACCACCACTCGAAGATCAGTATAATCCCCGAAACAAGACTGGAAGTACCAGTAAGAGCCACATAGAACTTGGGAGTCAAATTATTGAAATAGGAAGAAGCTAAAAACAACTCAAGAAAAGCAAAGGAAGCAATTATGAAGTAAAGGAGAATAATTTGTGTCCAAAAAACACCAAAGACTAATGCAAATGTAAATATGAAACAATAAAAATCAATAATACCGAAAAACTCACAAGTCTCAAGTGAAAACCAACCATTTTCTATCGACTCAGTAATTTTTAACGGACCACGGAGAATGTATATAAGCAAAACAACAAGAAGAAACCACAGTGCCCACAAATACGTCCACGACCACGTCAGCCAACTTTTCACCCTGGCCAAAACCATCGGAAACCTGCCATCAAGCTGCTTAGGATATTCTCAAGCATTAGCACAGTTCAGGACAGGAACAAAAAACCAAGGCAATAATTTAGGAACGGATAAATAAATTAGAACAACGTCTTCGGTAACCACTCTGCTCATTGCAGTGTCGAGGAGAGCTACGCTGGAGCGCGCTTATTGTGGCACTATTCACTCGCAAAACAACGACTTGCCTTATCATCTTAGTTACTTGGTTACTTGGATGGCCCGTCTTCATTGCTTATGCGGACCCCAGCATAATCTCCACTTTTTCGGAGTTTTGCTGGTTTAGCCAACGTGCTTCCCTGTGGTCCCGAGGTCAGCCTGGCCAAAGTTTCCACGAGGTCGTCATCGCCACAGGCGATTGCCGCCCTTGTGGATCAGATGAGTATTTGCTACAATGCGACTAGATACCAGGACGGTGGTCGATCCTGCTATTAGTTTACTACTAGTTGTGTTTGCTGGTGGAAACGCCGGACTCTTCCCATCTTGGATGACCCTGCGAGGGGATGAATCCCCCAGCTGTACATCGTAGCCCGACACCCAGGAACACCTCCCAGCCACGATGAGACGCTAAACCGTTGGCAGTCTTGTCATTTTAGGTAGTCACAAATGCTCGTCTCCCTTTAGGACTACGGAAAAAAGTTGGGATGAATCGGTGTTATAGCGAGCAAATAGCAATAGCACAGTGTCCGACATGAACACTCGTGCTTATTTCCCCGCTGGAATTTAGATGTATAGCCGTGTGAGGTTGCGCAGTGGATAGAGCTACTTTGCAGTGGGATACATGGTTGTGGCTATGGTCTTGCGTTCTGGACAACCCAAGCCATACATCGCTTTGTGGTTGGGAAATTGGTGCCAATCTTGTCTGGGAAGATGAAACACTAACTTAAAATACATCGATAGGCAACCGCATGGCTAAGCTTTCTACTTATACCTACACACAGCACTTCTTCAGGCTACTTCGTTTTTGAACTGCTTCCAGTAACTTTTACTGCCTATGCCAATGTGAGTCTTTTTCCAAAGATCATCTTCTGAGGGAATTTATAATCCGCCGTATTAGGTATGTTGCAGTAGGACGAGCCTTCACTTTTCCTATCTGCTTGAGCAACTCCTTAGTTGTAACGGAGAGGTGTCTGAACTTGTTGAGGAGCTGAAGCAAGTTCGGCACAAGTTTAATTCCTTCGACAAGGAGCTTGTAGTCCTCCGTTGGGTTATCCTTTCTCTGCCAGTCATGTGAGGAGAGGATTTTACTGAGAATGCCCTCGTCATGCGCAACTTCTTCCGTTTTTCTTGGACGATGACAGTTCTTTTCCAGCTCATGGCTGAATCTAACGTTCGCAAGGAGAAGACGGTGGTGAGATCCAGTATAGACTCCAGGCACCATTGAGGTGTCAAAAAGGCACCATTTACTGTTTTTGAGAATATGATCGATTTCCCCATGAGTCGTGCCGTAACGAGACTCCCATATGCATCTGTGATCTCTATTCTCGAAAAATGAATTTCCATGGAAAAGACGTGCTGCGGACAGGAGTCCTGCGAGATGGTTTCTATCATTTCGATCTCCTATTCCGAATTTCGCTGTCCTGTATTCATTCTTGTCGGCCTTTTCTAACTTGGCGCTGAGGTCGCCAACAACGAGTTAACAGAAGGACATTTGGTTGCGCATTACCTCCTCCAACGTGCTGCAGAACACGTCCATTTCACTCTTATCAACTGTAAAACTTGGCGAGTAGCAACTGATGATACTGACTTTCCTCTAAAGCGCAAATTGGAGACGAAGAACCAAGGGCCGTGATAGCGTTGCGCATGAGGTGACTAGCCTGGAAATAGATAGGTGTACGACAAAGCCTACACCTCTGACACTTCATATCGAAGATCCCTCTTCACGAATGACAAGGGTTTCGACTGATCTAATTTATATATGTCGATTTTCCTGTTTTTCCTTTCTTGTAGGGCGATTACATGGAATCTGATGAGATTGGCAGCCTCAAGAAGCGAGTAAAGGTCGGCGCCTGAAGAGTCTGTTCTGGCGTTAGAGGTGCACAGTGAGAAGCAGCCCCATGGCGTGTCGTGGTTGTGCTCGTTTTGTCCGATTCAGATGACGTCCTGTGGTGCAACCGGAGATTTGATTGCCTCTCACCGCATCTATGACAGCCCGACGCCGTCGGTAACCCCGTGTGCGAGATACCGAGGCCTTGGTTCTGCTTGTTGAGCCATTGTGGTTCACTGGAGACACTAGGTTAGCCTAGCCGAAGCCTTCTTCAAGTTGTTGCCACCACAGATAGTTGCCGACACTTGTGGATTACAGTGTGATTTGTCACGTTGCCACCAATTTGATGGTGGCCATTTCTAGTATCGCTTTAGCTTTAGATGGGCTTCCGTATGGAAACGGGCTCCTCAGCTTGGGAGATCCTAGCGAACCTTCCGCTGTATATCGTAGCCCGATACCCACCTCCCAGCCACGATGGGGCGGTAAACCTTGGGGTCATGCTCACAACACTATCGCGACGACGCCCGATTTCGCGCTCTTGCGAAATGGACGACGCCAAATTTTTCGTTGCGCCGCACTGGCTACTTCGGCAGCTTTGATGTAGCTCATCCCGTTTTTTTGCGATTCCCGTCGTGGAGATCGGTTTTTCAATGCGTTTTGGGAAAATTTCTGTGATTCTCTTATTCTCTGTGTGATCTATGTTCTTCTACACACCATCCCATGTTTTTGATTCGTATACTACTGTAAAACACTCGTCCACTGTGCAGTAGTGCTGCTGTCGGCACTTAATGATGTTGCGTAAGTCCTGCAAGGTATATTACGATGTTTGCATCTTAGTTTTGATATTCTGTCTTCCCACACAATACGCAAAACTCATCACAGCCACTGAGAATTGGAAGACAACGAACTGCTCATCAAGAATGGTGCTGCACGCTGCATGCGTTCCCAGTTCTTCGAGGTTCACTGACCACACTCTGAAGGCAGCATATTCCCTACGACAGCAATGTTCTGTCGGCGCAAAGCCGGAAATTAATGAGGAATTTTCGAGAAGATGTCCTCCCATGGACGACGTACGCTACAGGATCTGTGTTCGACAAGCAATCAATTGATTGCTAGAAGTACTGGAAAGAACTTCGCTGCATCAAAATAAACATCCGGAGATAAAATGACACGTATAGATGTCTTACAGACCACTCTCGCAAAAGCATTATGACACCTATGGGGTCATTCGCTATGAGATTGTTAATAACCACCTACGAGCGGGTTCTACTCTACCATCACCTCTGGTCTGCTTCTCCTAATTTATTCACGACAATTGACTCATCCGTGGGCGTGTAGCACAGCGGTTAGAGGTGCCTTGCAATACATACGTGGTTGTTAGTTCGATCCTCCGCCACGGGCTCACCGAACTCATCGTTCTTGGGTCGGCAAATTGGTAGCAAGCTTGCTGGGAGGATGTCAGCACTGACATTATGCATCGGTAAGTCATTGTAAAGGCCAGAGGTGTATTTAGTCACCTCTAACGATGTTTAGTGAAGGTGAATGTATGGCGATTTCCCCAGGGATTGATCAACACCAACAACAACACCGAATACTTCACCTTTATTTCCCTATTTGACCCATCCACATATGATCCATGATGCTTGCTGTGTTTTCCACGTACGAGTTTCCCAGGTGCTTTCGCGAAGCAGCGCTCACGGTCTTCATATCTGTCTTCATCTTCGTATCTCCTTTGTCGTTTCACTGCTTCTTATGGTAAGTGTAGAGACGCAGACAAAAACGTGTGAGTTGTCCCATCCGTAGGCGCCAAATTTGTGCAGAACGGCGTGGGATAGTATGTTTTGAAGTTATTTCCAACCTATCTTCAGGTATACTTAGTGAAAGACAATGCTCCTCTTTTGTTCTTCAACCTCGTGTCTTTTCTCTTTAAATCGTTCTCGAGCCGTGCACTTTTGCTTGATACATGGATTGACGCTTCTGCTGCTTTCTAATAACCCCATTGATCTGAACGTATGTGCTCGATACACTTGGCAACAGCAAATTGTATTCAGTCCGAAAAGGAAGGAAGAATTAGGACTTGTTTTTATCTGCTTGTTCGATTTTTCGCCGTTTTTGTTAGTCTGCTTTTCACTTTATATCCGTATTAATAGCAAAACTTAATTTGTACGAGTGACCTCGAGCTTGCTAGTTGCAAAGGCTACATGGCGATTCGCTAACGGCGGATATTGTTGGAATGCAGACCAAATGCGGCTATCTACAGTACTTGATAGAGAGAGGTGGGATCAGCTTATGGAATCCATTTCATGTTGCGTCGTACTAGTTCGCACTTTTCAAACTTGTTTTTTTAATTTGATTTTATTTGATCTATCTTCATGTCTACTGTGCGGATCCCAGAACTTCACACATTCCATTCGTTTCCTCGCATCCATTGTCCACGAAGATCTTCCAACTTTTACGCGTGGCCTTCGCTTGCTGCTTGAGGATTTTCATTCCATTTTGAATATCGTAGAGTGCTGGTCGTGCAGTTCTTCCTGGAGTCTTGAGATAGCCGAGCTGGAGCGTTCCCAATTGGATTGCAGAGAGCGATTTTTTTTCTTAGATAAGTCCGGTACCAATTTCTCGACCCCGGTGGGATGAGAGGGTTGGTAGAGGTGATGCTTTGGACAGGGTAGAATATTATACGTCATGCTAGGGAGTTATGTTAGAACATATCCATACGATTATAGTGCTATTTGAAGTATAATGAAAGCGTGAGCGACCGCTATGCATGTTATATCATCATCTTGAGTGAAACCTATTCTGCTGGAATGGAAATAGGAGATATAAATTTAATAATCAAGACAATTTTCAAACCGACCGTGATTGAACCCCGGTAGTAAAATAATCAGCACGTGTTTAAATTGTTGAGCTTGTGCGAGGTTGATAAATAGGTTCATTCAGCTAAAGTTTCGATGTATTGCTCTTTATCAGAGTTCCTGATGATCCGAGTCGATGGTCCACGGTCTTCGGCTCTGATGAATACGAACACGTCGGAACATAGCAGAATAAATCTGTTTGTCAACCTCGTGTAAGCTCAACAATTTATATACGTGTAGAGTACTCAAGGTATTTTTTAATGCGTCGCGTTCATTCTGCACGAAAGATGAAGAATTGTGAGATGGGAGTGAGAGCGTTCTTTTAATGTTGAGCATTAAAGAACTGAGCAAATGCTTGTAGAGAGGTCGATCTTCCACTGGCTGGAAATACAAAGACTTTACCTAATTACTTAATGAGACGTGCTAAGTGAAGACGCATTAGTACCGTCGTCATGACACGCATAGGTTTGGAATGTTGCTGGTGAGTATTTCTTCAAAAACTAACAGTGTTTTGATAGTAACCAGTCTATTGCCAATGCGTCTAATGTTGAGAAGCTTTGTATGCAGAATTTGTTAACGAAAAGAGATGGTATGTCAGGGAAAATACTTCATGGGATTATCATTGTTCGATTCTCGCTAGCAAAGCGGAATAACTTTAGCACATAATGGCCAATGTGGGTTGATTTCAGCTCGTACATAGCAGAAGACAATTGCATCGCTAGACTTTGAACCAGCAGGTATTATTATATTATGCATAACTGTAGGTGTTGTTCTTGAGTTAGAAGTTTTAAAACTTGTAAATTTCACTTTCAGTTCCTTGAAAATCCTAATTCTACACATATTTGAAAGGGTACTGTAGGAAAATAATATATGTGATTAATACGATAGAGAATAGTCTGTTCCATAAAAGTATGCAGTTTTGAGCTCAGAAATACTCAAGTATTCGAGGAACCATCGTCTGTCGAAAAATTCGCTTCGTCAGGAATGTGTTGAACAATTTTGGAGTTAAAATAGCACTAAGATTAACTAAAATATGCTTATTATATTGCTAATTGAAGTACCATTAAAACGACACTTTAGAAAGCTTATTTACCATAAGGAAAGTATTCTTCTACACGGCTTTCAAGTTCACAGTTAAACTGCTCTAATTGCTGAAGAACTATCAGTAGTTATTGTCGGTCAACCTTGCCAATCACACTGTTCATCGACTTATGTTGCTAACTCGACTACCACATACTTAGTGTAGGCGGGATGGTTCTCTAATACTCACGGTTAGAGAAGTTATACGTTCAGTCCTGCATCGCCGCTCCATTCCTTTCTGCTCGTATGGTGCCATTTCTGTAGTGGAAATCGACACTGCTGTGTTGTTCCAGATATGGCTGGTATTGCTGCAGGTCGTTTAGCAGAGGAACGAAAAGCGTGGCGTAAGGACCACCCGTTCGGCTTCATCGCTAAACCAGTAAAGAATACTGACGGCACATTAAATCTGTTTAATTGGGAGTGTGCTATCCCTGGGAAGAAGGATACCATCTGGGAGGGTGGGCTTTACAAGGTATAATCCTCATGCTTTTTTGTTTTTTAAGCTCTATATTGGGTTTATATAGCTATTTTTGGACCTTTTGTTAAATTCCCATGTACTTTTACAGATTAGAATGCTTTTCAAAGATGATTTCCCGTCAACGCCTCCGAAGTGCAAATTTGAACCACCACTGTTCCATCCGAATGTTTACCCATCAGGTGTGTGACGTATAAGCATAACTTCACTGTTTAGTTCAAAAGGTAGGTTGACATTATTTGATTTCCTGTGTTCTAGAACAGCTGCAGTTTACGGACCGTAAGTCGAAAATAATTTAAGGATATTATAAAAGTATACCGATAACATTGTTGAGCTTTTAACCATTATGGGCTTCGGCTTCATTTACCATTCTATTCCACCCGTACTCAGCCTACACTAAGCAGAAGTGTTGAATCTCCTAGAGTATGGTGGGTTATTTCGTAGCTCTAATAAGTTGTCTCGAATGCAATTTTGAACACTACGATTGTTTCGCTGAGATGTGTCATAATGGCATATATTTCGTAGCGTGCAAGGCGATTGACAATTTGGTTTGAAATGACGAGTAAATATGTCCACAGTGAGCCGGAAGTGGTAGAACGTGAGTGAAGTGAATTAATACTGAAGCATATGAGTATGCACGCATCCATAGCTCAGCAATACAAAGACCGTTAGTGTTATCCTTTTGTATCCGATTCATAATTTGGTTGAATGTGATGGATTGCTAAAATTATCCCATGCAGTTAGGCAATGATCTTTTCATAGTGGTGGTTGGAACTTAAATAATAGTTCCATGTGCAGTGTGCTTTGTATTAGTTCATACACCATCAGTGCGTGCCCTTGACTTCCTCGAACATTGCTGAATAACATCGCATAGCTCATCTGAAATAGAGGGCATATTAGAAAATTTTACCGAAACTGAAGGTGTGGTCTAAGTTGCGATAGTTTTAGTTCTACTACCGAATCATTAAGTTGGTCGCTTGTCGTACTGCTGTGCACACTTTCGGCTGCTTTTAGGAGCATGTTTTCCACAAATACTTTTTACATGGTGGGTAGAGGTAGAGAGAGGGAGATATATTTTATGTGATGGTTAGGTGAAATAACAACGACAAATTTCAATAGATTGGAAGAAAATCATGTTTGTGCAAAACACCTCAGCGGATGTGAGAACACAGTTCTTTGATTTCCTAGAAGACATTTGTGTGTACCCAGGAATTACAATGAACGTAGAAAACGACATGGGGAGATCGAACAGAAGACGCGGAGCAATATCGTGCTCCGTATGCTTTTTACGTTTTAGTCACCCGTCATAACCTATGTGTTCGACATATGAACCTATGAAGTTTAGATACTTCTTTAGCCGTTCACTCACACATTAATTTTTCATTAGCGCTATATTAATCTATGTGAGTAGCTAAATTCGAAATTAAACCAAAATTTAGTGCGGGATGTTTTCTTATTGTGCAACTTACGCAGAAATCACCAATCAAGTTAATAATGTTGCTCGCTATAAATCAAGTATAATTTGGATCTGTGCGCAGTATACAACTAACTTTGTCGCTTTCTTTTTAAGCGTATTTCCACCTGAAATTCTGATACAGACTGTTTATCTGATGATCACATATTTGTGTTAAATCAGATTTCCTTCTTTTTTCTGATACAATACGCCTTCCCCTATGTGAGCGATGAAGTATTTTGCTTAATAAGTGCCATGGAAGAGGGCCATTGAATTACTTGTTAAACATAACATTTTGTACTTGCCCTTATTACTAGTTCCTTACTAATGCTTGTATACATGCCCCTTCTCAAGTTGTGGAGCTCATTTATACGAAGTGAAGAAAGTGTATGGGAAAAACCAACTTATTCAGTTTTGCGAAATATAACTACTATAATACTGAGATATTTGCAAAACTCCGGACCGCAGATACCTGCGAATATCTCAGCATTATGGTAATATTTCACAACATACCCTGCCGTTAAAAAGAATAGGCAGTAAATAAAAAGGTTAAGATTATTCAGTTTTGTTTTAGCTTTTTTTTTCCATTGTATCATAAATGTGTTATTTCGGAGCCGCTCACAACTAAGGAAAAGACCCAACTGAACTTTAACCTGAATGTTCATTTTTGGTTGAATACAGACGTCGAATACATAACAGAAAGTTTTTATCCTTGATCATGCGATTAATAAAAGGTGCAACCAAAGCTCAGGAAATCCCAACTATTGCGCGATTCAACAGAGTCGTAGACTATTTTCATGAGTCTGATAGGCGTCACATTTCCTTCTTGCCCACAGAATCCTTTAGAGTTGAGGACTAGTAGCGATATTGTTCCTAAATGCTTGGTCTTCGGAATTCTTTTATTACAGGGTTTCTTAACGTTTTTATCCTCTGTCATTATTCAGGGACTGTGTGCCTGTCACTACTTGATGAGAACAAGGATTGGAAGCCGTCGATTACAATTAAACAATTGCTTATTGGGATACAGGATCTGCTTAATAACCCCAATCCTGATGATCCAGCACAAGCTGAGGCGTACCAAATTTTTTGCCAGAACAGGTATGCTTTTTAATATCTTTAATTTACAGGACTTTCACGACATTGACTGAGGCTTTTATATTTTTATATCTACTCGGTAAGTGCCTGCTTATGTTGAATCCGGTATATTCCGAGAAAGCTTATAGTCATTTGCAAAAACAGTTGTCAATATGGAATGGGTTTTACTGTAATACTATCTCTGTGATATACCAATGTATCGACGTTTCATCGTCAATTCTGTTCCTCACATTTTTCTAGCTATGGTGTTAATATTACGTTCAGTAAAATTTGTTTTATAACCGGCAATTTTTACAACTCATATTCTTTACATCTTACAATTTTTATACGGTTGACACGTACAATTATTGGTTCAATCTAAACATAAATTATATTGGCAAACACTTTTCGCGTTTCTCAGCAGTTCAAGTTTCGTTATAGCCGCCAACGTAAATTTTTTTTCTGTTGAACACTCACTTCCATGATATAGTTGGGAGTGCGTGAGTACGTCTCTACCATTTGATGCAAACTTAAACTGATTTTTGTCGTGAAGTATCGCGCCTTTTCAATATTCTTATAGATCTTCCAAGCATTAAGCAAGCCGTCTGAATAGGTCGTTGGGAGGAAAGCTTGGTACAGAAAATTAACATCGCCATTCACCATATATATATATATATATATATATATATATATATATATATAACAATAACTTCTCTTCATTTTTCCAGCTTTACCGGAAGAGTGGGTGTATCCAAGTATCAAGATAAGGAAGTAGGTAAATCTACACCAAAAGTTGGTAGTCATGACTATTGCTTCAAACGAAGGGAACCATGTAATTCAACGTACCGAACTTTCGCGAAGCGATCATAACAAAGCAGTAGTGTCACAACATCGATCAAATCGTATGGAAATACTCGTCATACCTCTAGCTAACAGACAATCACTTTTCCAAACTGGCAACTACTAGCCGAGAGAATTGTCAATAACTAAACGTCTGCTAAAACTGTTGTAGAATTCGCTGCATTCAGAACTTCCGAAGCCACTGAAGCCAACCGTTTTTTATTTCGTTGGGAATAAATGCGTATATGCTAATGCCTTCCACTTTAGTTGTGTTTTGGCTAGTTTCCAACATTTCATGAAATTGGGTCCTTTTTGCTGTTTTCCAGACAAATTTCTTTGTCAAGTCACAAAGACAATTACAAGCCAGAAAGATGTAAAGGCGGGTTGGTGGGCAATAGTATTTCACATAACAGTGTACTGAGATATCTGCAAATTTATGACTACTTTCGTTCAGCTTTGGTTAGTTAGTCTTTTATATTGATGAATTAGATCATTTGCCAATGAGTGTGCTTATTCCTTTTTTTGAGCAGTGCCACAATGGCTTACTTGTATTGAGTTGAGTGCAGTCATCAATCGACGAGCAATTAAGTTCGACATTGTAAATGTCGAAATCGTATTTTGCTGCAAATATGATAAGAACAAGTTTTAAACCACTTTATAACTGTTCTTAAACATTTATCCTGCTGCGAGGTACTACCACAACCAAATTTTTTCCTATGCAAAGTACGCGTTAAGTGCATCCAGTCCCTTGAGCTTTCAAATATGCTAACACTTTTGCTTGTGTTTTCCGATTTATATTTCAATTTATGCCTGCGTTTTTGGCTTATTTTTTGTGCTAGTTATATACTCTGTATTTATGTTATGTTTTTTTTTATATATCCTTCCACATTTCTGGTAACTGTTTAGCTCAGCTGTCTGAAGATACAAGTCTTATCCGCCTTTCAATTGAGATCATAGTTCGGCATTCTTGTATATCTTCTTCAACCTACATGTGATCACAGTGAAGTTTAGAACCTGTAGGTTTTTCAAACATGCAGTGTTTGGAAGTGCATGAATGGACGCGCAATCTGTACACCTACTGTGAAGTATCCTTGTTCTCAAAAATAACGGCTCAGAACGAACAAACACACGTGAAAAGTCTTTTATGAGTTTTATTATGAAATGTAGAGGATAGCTTTTGAGGGACCAGGTTTTTCAACAATAAAGCTTCGTGCGGGGAAATAAGTAGCAATGAAGGAAGTCCAGAGTCGATTCCTACTACGCTGTCCATCCACATGTGTGTTAATGTCAATGCCTACTTTTCGAAAGAGAATACAAACAGTTAAAGTGAAATTCTAATGAATGAAATTTGTCGTTGTCAGATGTAACATGTACACAGCAGCAGTGAATACATATATATATGTATATATATATATATATGTACATACATATACATATATGTATGTATATGTTTATATTAACATACTTGTGGACATATATATATTCACTGTTTTTAGGGCAGAGTATGAGAAACGCGTGCGTAGAGAGGCGGCCAAGTTTTCAGCGGATATAGTTCAGAAGCAGATGCTGGGATAGTTACATTAAACACTCCTTTTGTGTTGTGTGATTTGTCATATTGATGTTTACAATGTATTCGTTGATGTTTGTAATATTTTGAGAACTTGCTGTTTTCTGTTATCTCATCTTTTCCCAGCTATTACTTTATAAACTGTGAATATACGGAAGATTCTCGCAGATATTCATGCCGTTTTCAAAAACAAGCTCTTCTTGATGAGCCTTAATCAGGGCGATGAATCAAACAAAACTTTCATCCTATCGTGTGTACGTGTTGGTTTCTTCTTTTTGGAAATCAATGAAAGGTTTCACCCGCTTCTAGATCCTATTCGTAATGTCAAGGAATTGCGTGGACATTTTCTGAGATACCGTTTTCGTTCAGCTGTAATTAGTCTCATTACAGCTTCCATTCTACCATGAATTTGTAGTCTTATTCGATTATAGAGTGCGCGTATGGCGCAGTGGTTGAGGTGCCCTCCAACACCTATGTGGAATCGACCTCCGAGCCCATGGCCCATGAAGCTCTCCATCCCTCCGAGCTGGGCAAATTGGTGCCAGATTTGTCTGAGAGGATAGAAGCAGTGACTCGATATATCGATAGGTCACCACGAGTCATTGTAAAGGCCAGATATGCATCTAATCACCTTCAAACGATGCTTAGTGAAGTCGAATCCATGGCGCATCCCTAAGGGATTGGTCAACGCCGAGAGCTTTATCTTTTATCCATACTTTTTTATTCACGTATAGGTCGCTGCTTTGCAGCATAACTTTAGAAACCAATGATAAGCACGTTACATATAATATTTACAGTTTTGATATAAACTTGGTTATAAAGGGGGTGCTTTCAAGAGACTTAGGTTGTCTCTACTGCATTGTGACGAATTCAGTGAGACAGAATGTACTTCTTGTCATTTGTTGATATTTTCACGGTCCGTATTCACATATATTCCGCGGATCTCAGCACCTCATTTGTTCGGACTGCTCCCTCGCATCCATCATCGACCAAGGTCTCTTTGTATTCACATGTGGATTCGGCTGCTGACTGGACATTTTTGGTCTTACTTACGAATGTTAGAGCTGGTTGCTTCCTCCTATCAGGTCCGATTTTGGGATAGGCATTCAAAAGCATTCCTAAGTCTTGTGAGTGGAGTGCTTCCCAGGGAAGTATGATGCCAACCCCACCACCACGGCCCTCACCACTCCAGGATGGTACAGAACTTAGCTGCCATTAGGGCATTACTCGCATCGAACGACATCCACCATCACCGCGCTTCTTTTGGTAACAATGAAACAGTGGCGGTTTGACATCATAACATTCTTATGATGTGGTTGCGTCATTGATAACTGGATCCTTTCCCGTTTCCTTGGATCGTTTCTGGATTTCCTTCTGGAAAGTGTGTCAATTCGTCAGTTTTAACCAAGGTACACCAGTAGAAGAGTGTAAGCGTGGATATTAATGCTCAGTGAAGCCCTAAGCCGTTCATCTCGGAAGGTCGTAGAAATAGCATTCTGACTGGAATCCATGTGCACTTGCGACTAAATGGTCAATTTGTGATTTGGAGAAGTTTGATGTTCTCAAATGATTAAAGTTTCTGTTGAGAATTTGCACTATAAATACGCGTAGTTGCTTTTTAGAATATATTGTTGGTTGTTGATATTTGCACGTTGGTGTATTCCGCTCGGAATCTGGAGTTAAGTTTAGCGGCGTGGACGACAAAATCTTTCGCTCAAATGAACGTTTGGTTATGTAGATGTAAAGGATAGAGTTTTCAACGTTGATCAATACATAAAGGATATTCCCATGACCGACTTTCTGTTAACCTCGGCATTAATTGATAATTCAATGTTTTTCATCAATAAGCAGACACGAGGTTGTTAATATAGAATTTATTAGAACACAATTGCTGACGTTTCGGCGGTTTCGCCTTCTTCAGAGCCTGGAAAGGTCAAATTGAGATGCGATCTACTCAGCCAAACACTTTCATAACCCTAGCAGATAAAACTTGATAAATCGATTTGTGTTCGCATAAGAAACGAGAAGGGAATTAGGCGATTGAGTCCCTCAAAAGTGCGTTGTAGGACGTTTTCATTACCATAGTTCAAACGTCTGTCTCAGGGTAGTATCGAAGATTGTTGCGATATGCAATAGATTTAAGGATAACGTCGCTCTTATTATTTATGACCTTCGTGAAACTTTAGGTTTCAGTTTTTTCAGATGACAGTATCCTATAGTCATCGGAGGTCATTACGTCGCATAGAGGAAGCTAAGAGAAAGGCTCGTCCAGGTTTGCGAAAATTTCAGTTGTTTGCTGGTGATGCTCAAAATCAGGTTCTAGAACTCAACCATTTTGGCTGGGACACACTTGGTCTTGCGGAGAAGTTCACACTTTCAGAATGTCGTGAGAATATTGTGAGGTATGTGGTTGTGTTCTTGGTTTGAATATAGACACCTATTTAGTTCTTGAGTTTTAAGAGTGGATGGTTCAAAGCTTCCTCTCAACGAATTTCGCGAGCGGTTTGAACGTCCTCGCATACCATGCATAATTACTCACCTTACTGAGAGTTGGCAAGCCAACGAGAAATGGACCACTTCGGTTGGATGGCTTATCGATCATTGATTTTTCCAAGCATTTTTTAACTGTCATGTGATCGCCTGATGTCAGTTTCCAGAGGATCGCGAGAAAGTATCGAAATCAACGTTTCAAGTGTGGTGAGGACGACGATGGATATTCAGTAAAATTAAAGATGAAGTACTATGTAGACTACATGCTGAATAGCCACGACGATAGTCCACTATATATATTTGATAGTGGGTTTGGTGATGTGAGAACGGTTTTTTTTCCTATGTTATCCTCTTTTTTTTCCTATGGGGACGCTCAATTTTCAGCGTCATAAGACGAAAAAGCTTCTTGATGACTATGTAGTGCCTCATCTATTCAGAGATGATCTTTTCGATTACACAGATCATAGGAAACGTCCTCCTCATCGGTATATATGTTTAGAAATTTATGGTTTTTATATACTTAAAATCCTCAACGTTTGCGGTTGTATAGGTGGTTCGTAATGGGACCAGCGCGATCTGGTACAGCTATCCATGTTGATCCACTGGGCACAAGTGCTTGGAACGCTCTGATTAGGGGACATAAGCGGTTGGTGATTACGGATTTAAGATCGTTGATTACTCTATGCATATTGTCTTCGCTCTACATAATCTAGATGGGTCTTGATTCCACCCGATGCTCCTCGAACTGTGGTTAAACCATATCAATCAGAGAGAGGTAAACATCCTGACGAGGCAGTTACATGGTTTATGACTGTGTATAATCGTGTACGGTCATCTTCATGGCCTAAAGAATATCCAGTGATCGAGGCTCGCCAATGTCCTGGCGAAATAATGTTTGTACCATCTGGTAAGATAGTGTTTTATATAGTATGTTTGTTGATGCTCTCATTGTCACATTAGGATGGTGGCATGTGGTTGTCAACGAGGATGTCACTATCGCCGTTACTCAGAATTTTTGCTCCGTTGTTAACTTGCCTCAAGTTTGGCCGAAAACTGTGAAGGGCAGGCCAAAACTTAGCAAACATTGGTTTAAGAGGTACGTGAGTTTCGTGATAAATAAACTGCGCATTTGTCTACTATGTTTTATCACAATGTTTCTTCAGGCTCAACTACGCACGCCCTGAAGTTATTGCTATAATGGAACAGTCGATGAACGGTCCTTCTGAAGAAGATTCTAGTAGTGATTCGTCTTCCAGTAGTTCTAGCAGCGACGATGACACTAGTGTTGACGAAAACTGTACTACAAATGTGTGCCCAGAAAGACCAAGAAAGAGGTATATAGTCTTCATTTTTCAGCTAGTGATGTACTGTTGTTAACTGTTGTTTTTCTTATAAGAAATCAATGGGAATGTACTTAATCAGCATCTTGGAAATTAAGGAACCAGATCGGAATATTTTACATGTGTGACCACATATAACCCTTTAGTGCTACACCACGGAGTGACAAAGCTTCATGTTTGTCCTCTATGATGTGTAGCAAAACGTTAAATCCATATTTAACGTAGCATGTGTTTGTCTTCAAGCGAATTCAACCCACTGAGCAGGTTGGCGCATGAGATAACTAGCCGCCACTTTAGCATTTACCTGCTCCAGTAACTCAGTGTTTGGCAGCATTACTGGTGATGCAAATGCCATAGGTAACCGTCCAGAAATTACATTCTTTTTGTTTTTTACATGATTCGTTATCACATCTAGCGCGCGGATCCTAACACTTCTTGCGTTTGGTTGGTTTTCTTCGCATTCATCATCCGCAAAAGTTTTCGGACATTTCGTGTATTGTTTCCACCGCTGCTTAAGGATTTGGTTTTTTTATGAATGTAGTAGAATGCTAGTTGAGTTGATTCTCTTTGCAATCTTGGAAATAGCCGAGCTAAGGCTTCTCATTTGGATTGGAAGAGAGAGTTGGGAAGTGGGCTGAACCACCACCTTGCTTCTTGATGGACTGCATCACTAATCACTGCTCGACCATTCCCCAATTACAAATCACTATATCGTAATTGGGTTCAAATAGACTGATATCCGTCAAAGTGCTATACTTCTCTCCAATCGATTTCGATAACGTACCACGCAGTTGAGGTTTTTTATTACGAAAAGCTGTGATGCAGCCTGCGGAAAACCCACACAATGTTTTCAGTTCTTGGCCAAGAAGAGCTGCGCTCAAAAGCGCTAACGTTTTTAAAGATATCACCAGTAGGTTTCAAGACACTCTTTGTAATGCGGTTTAGAGGGTAGTCATTTAATCCATGTCGTATTTTGATATAAGTTCATATTTCTTGACAGCTTTCGTGGATTTAAGCGACTAATGAAATCAGCGCTGAGGCGATACATGAAAGAGACTCATAAAGGCTTTATTGGCCTCTAGTTGAATCACTGGATGATTAACGGGTTACAGGTGGCACAAGTGATGGGAGAAGGTTATCTTTAACTAAGCTTTTGGTTTTATTGAGAAAAGCATAGTACTGTTTCGATAGCTGCCTGCAGTGGTTTGGTAAACATTCTCTCTAGGTGCTAAACTCGGAAATATCGCATTTTCGTAAACTAGAGAGGATAAAGAGGTGAAACATGTTGCCCTTCGTTGAGGAAAGTCTTTAGGTCCGTTAAATGTTAAAGGGTAACCCAAACAACATCTGTGGATTTGGTTGTGGTGGATTTTTCACGCTTTGAATGCTTTTTTTGATACCACGTTTATCAAAACTCATATGCCTTGTGTGATTTTACAATTTGTTCATTGCAGGCACTACAGTGATGTAGTTGGTCATCCGTACCAAGGCGATTTATGTGCTCATAAGATGCGGTGTAGCCCTAGCAGAAAGAATTAGTTAATTTGTTTAGTTCACTATATTTTTGTACCACTGGTATGTTTCAACATAGTATTGACATCGTGTCATTACATCCTAAAGGAATCAGTTTTTATTGCGAAGACGTAACTGTTGCAGTTGTAAGCACAAGTGGTTTCATAATTTATCACTTTTAAGCGGGTGTTTTATGACATCTTGTCTAGAAGTCCCAACTATTGTTATGAACTATTTGTTATTTATTTCTTATTCAACTTATTTATGGTTTAAAAAGGCACATGAAACCAAATCACATTTACATTTTTTTCACATTTGAAACCACATTTACCCAAATCTGTATGGTTCCCATGAATACAATTGTAATTAGGTTTATGAGTTGAGCAACCATTAAAGGGCCGTAATCGAAAATTATTTGATATTAATAACGTTTATTAGAAATGGTAAATCTATCTGTCATTCTCTGAAGATCTTAACTACCGGATATGCAGAGCATCATTTGACAGAAAATAAACACTGAAGGCTTTCTACTGTTTGAGGCTACTGGAGAGTACAAATGATTAATGATAACAGAATTTTTTTAAAAGTAAATGAAAATCTCAGCCCAAATTATGCGCCCATTTCAATATTGACGTGATGATTTTAATCGTTAATTACTATGTTTATTTGAGGCATATGGTTGCATGAAGAGCTACTGGTTTGTGTTGTCCTATGTGGACTTCTTCGCCAACTAAGCCGTAATACAGGCCAGAAGCACAGAAGGAATCCTGTAATTGGTGCTCATTTATGGTGTACCCAAATTATGCCTATATCATTAATACTTCAATGTGTAAACCAGCTGTTACCACAACCGTCTTTTAGTAATACCGATATCAAATGGGAATGAAAAAGTAAACGATACTCACGTGTCGGAAGAGTGTGTCCATTTTCTTGTTATAAAGAATTCGATCCGCCCAAGCTGGACAAAGTGTGCGCATGAACTCTTCTTTGCCGGACTCATTGATTTCATAGTGGCGAGAAGGCTGAAAAAAATTATACGCAGCAGACCAATCGAAGAAATTTCGAGGAAAAGGAGTTGATTAGCAAAGCTATCCACCTGGAAGAATACACTTTGTTCTTTTAGTTGATCTTTGAAGACGACCGGGGCTAATTCACTGTTGTATCTGGAATACAGGATACCGCGAAGTGAACAATTCAGTAGATTCTAAACAGGTGGGTGCAACCTCTGCACACACCGTACCTTTGGAAGTGTTTAGAATAGATCTAGCGTGTCTCGTAATGAAAGCAGAGAATTTATCAGTGGAACCTCACAAAGTAGTACGTGGTCGCAGTAAGAGGCTACTACTATATAATGAAGACTGCTGTATGTGTGTAAAAGATAATAATAATCTTGAGGAGAAGTGGGAAGACACCTACTTTTTGACCATTTGTCCTCTTCCTAATCGGAAGAACCAGTCATGAATCGAATGAAGATCAAATCTGAGACGTTCAACCGTTGTCACGTTCTGGAAAAGGCGAACGTGCTAAGGATAGAAAAGCGTTGCGTGTAAATCAACCTTGGTATGGAAATATAACAGCTGCCTTCTGATACTTTTTTCAAATAGTCAACTACACATGTTGTGTTCATAACACCATTTATTTAATTCCGCTTTTTCTGTGCCGCATGTACCATCCGCAGAGCTTCAGGTATTCTGGAATAGTTGTAGTAAAGTGGTCTCTTTACCACAGGCAATTCCCGGAGTTTGTAGGCTGGAAGCGGGTTTTCCCAGATAATTCTGTTTCCAATTTGCCGACCCTGGTGTGGTGTGCGCTTTCCAGGCTTTTTATTTAGTATTATTAGCCAGTGCCGTTGCCTTATATGCTAAATTAGAACGAATTACCCTGCCGTGTCTGTCGAAGTGCTCAATAGCTGCAACCTTGCCGGAATCATCCTTTGTTGCCACAGTCTTTACCATTTGTGTTCTTGCGAGGTGCTGTAATGGGTTCACGAAACACAACTAGAAGTATGCAATGCTATGAACGTACTGTGAGTAGTTGTGTTTCATGAAGCTGTGCGTTGAATGCGCCGGCGACGATGATGGCGTCATCGCGCAATCCTTCGTTTTCCAGCCTGGAATCATTTTGGATTATGGCCATATTTTTGGCTTGGACCAATAGCTGACTACTTTCGACGGAGTTTCAATCAAATAAGAGAATGTCTTCTGTTTCTCAACACGCTTAATCGGAACCGAAACTCAAACCATGCTTACAGCTAATCACTATGGATGTGAGGACTTGGTGCTGGGGTTGTTTTGAAACTGGGAACCATGTTCCTCTTTTTTATTTCATAAAATTTCTGGATATTATTACTCTTCCAGCAACCCTCCACTCAGTAGTAAAAAAATTGATCTATAGATGCGTGTGACGACAGCAAAATATTCCAGCGTACTAAATTTCTTGCTGTAGACCCTAGCTTTGAAGTACTGTTTCTAATGAGGAAATCTTTGCTAAAAGGAGAATTGGTGCTTTCGAAATGGATTTGCATTAGGCGTGTTTCATAGCTTCCCCTATGCGGTTAAATCTCTGTCAGAATTAAGATAAACAAAAGGATACATGACGGTTTTAACAATGGTTTACACATATTGGCGTAAATGCCTGTTCATGTATGCATGTATACGATGGCACGTTTCGGAAAGATATCCGTTGGTTTCAGTGCATTTCCATCCAGAGTACTTATTCTGATCTTCCGCAGATCTCTCTCAAAGAGGGATCCGATGCCAATTAGTTTCGACGCAACGTGGCGCAAGTGAGGGATAGGTGATTAACCGCGAACCAAAAGCGAACATAGCGACCATGAGCTACAGGTGGATCCAGGGAATGGGCTCCCTGTTTCTGCTGCGCCAATTTGGCCTACTTTCTGTGCTTATGAAGACATTCATGCATCCATACCTCGGTGTATTTTCGTTTATTCGGATTGTATTCAACGAGTCAATTCAGCCAAAAGCCTGCAATCAAGTAACAGGACTACAAGGGAGGCGGCTAGGAGTCACCAACAAATAAGTTTGTCCGTATACTCTGGGATAGAATAGCAAGTTACCCGTGGGTATATCCAGTTATCACGTGCAAAGCTCGGCAAGCTATATGTAGGTATCAAATGCTAAACAAATAAATGGGCCACATTCCGTTTACTTCGAAAAGGCCCCCAATACGCCAACGTTGGGTTGGATGAATATGGGCAGGCTGCTGAACTCTCAGGGCTAATCTAGGCTACCTAAATCTCGAAGGACTAAGATGCCGTTCTGTACATACAAAATACTCTCGTTTGCATCTGAGTCCTCCATAGACGGTGGGCGAGGCTACGTGACGTGTTCTAGGTGATGGGTAGGATTAAATGCGGACTAAAGTGAACAGTGTGTTTCCATGATACGCAACTGAATCCATGGGATAGATTATTTGTTTCTGCTGGGCCAATTTGGCAACATCTTTTGCCTTTACATCGGCTTTTTATGCACGCATGCGTGGGTATGTTATCGTTAATGCATACTGTATTCAAGAAGTCAATTTGGCCAAAAGCCTGCAAAAAAGTGACTAGGAAATAGATGAGGAGTGGCTAGGAGTGGCCTCCAACAAACAAGCTCTACGTCTACTCTGCAAGAGATTAACAAGATATTCATCAGTATACCCATTCTCTACGCTGAGAACTGTACAATCTATCCGTAGGAGCCATGCACATAAAAATAAATGGACCTCATTCCCCTGACCCCGAAAGCACACCGATAGAGCTGCATCAAGGAGAACGAGTGTGGAGAGGCTGCTAAAATCTCAGGGCCATTCTAAGCTGCCTAAATTGTAGAGGACTAAGGTGATAATACAACCACAACGTTGCTGAGATATTTGCAAAACTCTGGACCGCAGGTGTCTATGGTGGGGAACGAACGCGCTANTCCCCGGAAAGGACAATAGCGCGTTCGTTCCCCACCATAGACACCTGCGGTCCAGATTTTTGCAAATATCTCAGCAACGTTGTGTTTGTATTTCGCTTAGTACCCTGCCGCGAAATCATAGTAGGCAGAAAATCATCATTGGAGATTTTAACACTAAGATTGAACCCAAAAGGATAGATATGTCGTCCCACGGTTCTCGCTTCCGAACTCCGTCGTGTAGAATCGAACAACACCATGTCTGGACGGCATAAGATATGAATGCCTGAAGAACCTTCCTCTAGTTCTCACCAACACACTGACTTGGTGCTTCAAGCGTTACCTATCAGTATCCAGTTTTCATATTCAGTGGAAAATCAGTTAGACCAGGTTTATGATCCGTAATTACTCCGTCTCCGTTTTGCTGATGTCCTATTATTATAACACCAAGCACTAGACAGGTGAAACGCATGCTTGCCGAACTGCCGACAGCTCCAAAGCTGAGCAGGAGGAAGGGAAGCGTCTTGGAGTGCTTTCAATAGCATCGTGAATGTAGGGAAGAGAACAAAAAGCACCCGACTCCGTGCCCAGCTTTTCGACTCAACGGTACTTTCCTGCCTTAATGCATGCTTCAAAAACCTGGTCACTTCGTGAGCAGGATGAAAGACCACTCAGCGTTATTGAAGGCGCAGTCGAAAGGACGATGCTAGGAGTATCCCGTTTCACACAAGTAAAGGAAGGGATCCGAAGTTACCGCCTGCGTCAACGATCAAAAACCAAAGATGCCGTCCTGTACGCCAAACATTGGAAAATAAGATGGACTGGTAACGTAATGCGTATGAACGACAATCGATGGACAACAGCCGTTAGCGATAGGATTCCTAGCTATGTCAAACGCAAGGCAAGGAGACCACCAGCCCACTGGTCAGAGTTCTTCACAAGAACCTCAGAAGAAAGATATGATATTCAACTAGTCTCTAGAGCGAGTAGAACTCACTGGGCTACTCTTGCACCCGACAGGAAGAAATGGTAGGTTTACTGGCGTCGCTCGAGTAAGTCAGTGATCAATGGGACGATAGGTAAAACAGGTGATGCTTGATTTGCGGCAAAAGCTTTCACAATACCTTTCGTACTCTATCGATAGCCTCCATACCACAGATTTTGTGCCCGGCGCTTTCTGAGGATAGTTATTTTCTACTCATCCCGTTTTCTCAAAAAATTGCTCGAAGGAATTGTTTTTGTCCCAGTAGGTCTTACTGTTCTTAATCCTGACTGCTGTAGAGGTATAGTAGCACAGATTGTTTCTGTTGAGAGAAATGCTAAAACATATCTCTTTTGTTTGTTGTCACAGACGGAGTAATACAGAAACCTGTTGATAACGATGACACTATGATGCCTCTGTATATATTGGGCACTTAGGACGGTGCGCATTGAATTCAGTGCGTTGCTGCGAACAGCGAAAAACGTCGCGATTGTGTTGCTGACATTGTGTAAGAGTAAAATGGATGGAGATTGCCCAGATTTCTATTTAAATTTGAGTTTCACGATAGCGAAAACCTGACCCTTGTATAAGTAATGCTTTGGCTATGCAGAACACAGCAAGGCGCACAAATTACATATTCGGGTCATTAACATCCACATGATCGGTGCAACATCTATTTGCATAACTGGATCAACCCGTACTGTATATGCTGCTAAAGTGAATACTTCACTCACTCTTTGAGAAGAATCTCGATTTGTTCGGCTCGTTTTTGGGCCGCTTTCGTAACTTCCGGTTGCTGAGCGATTTCATTCACATCTTCGAATGGAACCGAATGGAGATTCAGATTCACGAACGTCATCTGCAATGTCCTGAATTTGATCAGAGACATCTTGCTATACGTGTGTACTATAAACGCACTGCTGAGTGAAGTTGCATCGTATGGGCCGTTTCGCCAAACAGCTCAGAGTTTCCCTTGAGAGAAATCTGGTCCAATAGTCAAAAATGTAAGCATCTACGATTCCTGTATATTTTTTTTTTCGTTTTCATAAGATGTAGATTATTCATTCTGCTATAATTCATAGTTGCTGCTATAAAGTATATTCCGGATCCGCATAACGGATATTCTCTCAAATTTCAGATTCCCTGACCTTAACCTCATAAACATACCCAACATGCATTACATACAACGTATTCAATGCAAAAGTAGTGATGACTTTCAACTTCAAACTAGGATGTCTCGTCCCATGCCAAACTTTATTTGATGGAGTAAAAACGGTTGGAATCTCTAGATCTTCTTGTACAAAATAGATAGAAGTTCTTTACTCCGGAAATCTAGCAATCAAAAAAGCACCGTCAGTTCTCGAGAAATCAGCGCAGAGCGTTACGTGTTAAAACATTGCGCCCAGCATGGACACTGTACGTGCTTCAACCAAAGGGACGCAATAGACACTATAGTCTTAACTCTTTTATTTACTTCCTTTTTCTTCTTAATGGCAGGTTATGTTGCGAAATATAACTCGTATGAAATGCTGAGATATTTGCAAAACTCCGGACCACAGGTGTATGCAGTGGAGAACGAACACGCGCTGTTGTCCTTACCGGGGAGCAGCCCACTTCACCACTACACCATCCGGGTCCTTCGCTTTGCGTGTATCTCAGCTACTTCTATTCTAAAAAAAAAGAGATCGATAGAAGTAGCTGAGATACACGCAAAGCGAAGGACCCGGATGGTGCAGTGGTGAAGTGGGCTGCTCCCCGGTAAGGACAACAGCGCGTGTTCGTTCTCCACTGCATACACCTGTGGTCCGGAGTTTTGCAAATATCTCAGCATTTCATACGAGACACTATAGTGTCCATTTTCAATATAGTGCGTTCCAGAATTCTTTCACCGCAATATGTCTATTCAGTAGTTCACCAATTACGAGGGTTGTTATTATGGCATTTCCTAATTCACAATAGCCGACGCGTTGGCGGTTTCGCCTTCTTCATAGCCTGGAAAGGCCAAACTAACATGCAATTTACTCAGCCGAACACTTTGACAACCTCAACAGATAAGACGTAATACATAAGTTTTTCATTGGCATAATAAACAGCTTCTTTTACGAACTCACCGTTTTGTTCTTGGTAAGTCCTCCAGTTATCTTCTAGAGACCAGCAGCACAGAGTGCTATGTGGGCGAGAAATGTGCCTGGCTCAAGTAAATAAATCAGCTCGAGGCGTAGTGCGAGGTCACCGCATCATCAAAGAGCACTTCTTACGATTCATTTTTGAATTCTTCCATCCAAAACGATTTAAGAGCTTTATGCATTGATGCTTTGGATTCCTCCGCGAGGATAGTGACTTTTATTTCAAAATCTTCCCCGTTAAGCCTCCGTGTCCTATGCGCGCCTAGTGGAGTAATTGGTTTAACTTTATGTTTGCCGACTAGGTTTTCCTTTATACGGCGGCATAGTGGTCTACACGTTTCTCCAACATATTCTTCCCTGCACACTTTACATAAACCCAGATAAACCGTACCCGAACTCACGTAATTACCGTTTCTACCATTAAGGTATATTATGCAACTTTGCGTTGTGCATAGACTATCACAGAGGTAATTCCCAAGACCGACTTTCTGTTAACCTCGGCATTAATTGATAATTCAAAGTTTTTCTTCAATAAGCAGACACGAGGTTGTTAACAACCTCGTGTCTGCTTATTGAAGAAAAACATTGAATTATCACACAGGTAGTTATGAACCAGCTGACGTGTGAAAATGTTCGATGGTATTCCAGTCACTGTTACCGAATTTCCTAGAGTGGCCCTTCTCAGACAACGTTTTATAGCTGCACTAAACTCGTTGGCAATGATGGGAAGGATAGACGGGACCTTATCCTCGACGAAATTTTCGTTTGGGAACGTGGTTCTTTTTCTAAACCTATCCCGAGGAGCTATAGTTTCGCCCCCATCGGAAATAGCTATTTGCCGAACCGATTTCAGAGATTCTTCCATCTGCTCTACTCCTGTGCTCGCATTGGTGGCTATTCGGAACATGTTTCTCACGAGTGCTCTTTTTGTGTATCAAAAATGAGAGGAGACGTAATGAACCAGTATGTTTTTATCAATTATCTCTCGGTTTTGCGGAATGAAGGGAGGAACTGGCTTCCATTTCTGAACGCTCCAATTAACCTATCCAAAAACGTTTGCATTACCAAGTGGTACCCGGTACGGTTTATCTGATATTTTGTCAGACGTGAAAGAACGAATACATTGGCGAAATAGGTAGACCACCGTACGACCGTATAAACGGACAGGTAGTTGACAAATTTAGCACTGTCACGACGAATGACACCCATAAGTGTTATAATGGTTTTGTAGGGGTGGCCGATGAGACCCCTATATGTGTCAGATTCTCTTCGGTGGTTTATTTTGATGCACGGAAGTGTTCTTCCTATACTTTTTGTAATCAATCGATAGTTTATTCAACGCAGATACTTATGGCTGGCGCCGTCCATTAGAGGACATCTTCTTAATAGCTTCTCATTTTGTGCCGCCTCCAGTCTTCCCGTTCCCCTTGGCAACACTTATATTTTTGGAACAATTATCAATTGTGTGGTGGAAAGTGGTGTGTGTGGGTAAAAGTGTGGAGTAGTACCACTCGTAATAGCACGGCGCTGAGGAAGGCGAAATCGAAAATGTCGACCAACGACCAAGAACACCAACAACAATGACACAAACAACTTACACCAACCTCGCATCCGCTCAACAAGATCAGTTCATTAGAACATATAAATAGACATACCAACTATTTATGTCGAGGTTTATCGAAAGTCGTTCTGAGTTTTTAAAAAAAGTAGAAAACAAGATGTAACAGTGGTTTCCAGGAAAAAACATACTCTCTTTCCATCTATATAATGAAGATAGATGTATTAAGATTATACATTTTAACAAAATAAATAATTTGTAGCAGGACTTTTTATGTAGAATTTCGTAAGGGCTACATTGAACTGCTAGAACAAAACGAACTAAACGGCGTCAGTCACTCACTTCCTTTCCGTGGATTCTGAAACGTGCGAGAAGAAATGCGGTTCGCTGTTGTGAAAGATCTCGTGTGCCGTCGTCTCTCTTCAACAGAATGGAATATTTACAATAGCAAAAGTTTTCAGCTACACTTACAACGTGCGGATGACACTGATCTCAAGAGGGATCGTTCATAGTTTCAACGAGAATATTCCAGAATGTTATGTCATAAAATCATACGATCATCCAGATATCGTAACACACCCATAATATACACCCAATGTAAAAAATATGATACTGCCACAGCTTCGAGTTATTTAGCTCAAAAACTTGCAGTTAAATTAAATCAGAGCCTTTTGACTCCGATTTTTTCCTCGTGTTCGTGATGCACACCTGCAATAATGTTGGATTTGGCCAAGCATCTAAGTCCTAGGGTGATCTCTTAGCTCATCTGGGAAATGTTAATGGCCAGTAGGTGTGCGCGCTATACTAGCAACATTGCGCTACTTACATAGAATTCTTTACGAAATGTGAGTTGCTGTCCGAAAGTGTTTTGATAGAATCCCTCGCACTCCCTCTCTCCAACGCACATATGATGGCGTGCGGTCATTTGACGGTAACCACTGTTTAAATATCTGTCAAAATGCTGAACTTCAGCGGCTTCTCGGAATAGATATAGATTTCCCAGACCCTGAAACAGAACGGGTACATTACGCTAAGGTAAAATCATTGAAAGTGTGTTTTCTAGTTCTAATGAAAAGATGCCTGGTCAAGTCAGAAATTTTGTTAGCTTTATTCGCTTTTTTTGGACGATAATTTAGATGGGTTATTCTAGTTGTGATCTGTAAAGTGATGGATGATAAACTGTCCGTCAATCCCATAATAAGTCATGCATCCCACTACATTAAGTACCACAGAGGAAACAGTGAATCTTAACTCTTTTATTTACTGCCTTTTTTCTTCTTAATGGCAGGGTATGTTGTGAAATATAACTCGTATGAAGTGCTGAGATATTTGCAAAACTCCGGACCACAGGTGTATGCAGTGCGGAACGAACACGCGCTGTTGTCCTTACCGGGGAGCAGCGCACTTCACCGCTACACCATCTGGGTCTGAAAAAAACTCCGGACCACAGGTGTATGCAGTGGGGAACGAACACGCGCTG
>UYYA01005249.1:0-31490 GCA_900624975.1 Angiostrongylus costaricensis | reverse complement strand
GATAACTACGATTGAATATGGCGATTGGGATTAAAATAGCATGCGATTGCATTTTAATTACCCGCCAAGAAACTCATTCGTTAATGGTTTTCGTATATTGCTAGGTGCTGAATAGAGCTTTTCCCGGTCCACACCCGCCACAACACCTGTATTGCATAAGTTATCGATTGACTACAAGAAACAGTGCGACCTATATAGAGGTAGAGCTATGGCAAAAACATAGATTTCGTTGCAAGTTTTTCGAAGGTATTATTGCTAAGTGCATTCGACCTTAAAAGCACACTCTGAAAAACTATATATGCGATTATCACGGCAAGGAAAAGTCACTTCCACGAATCTGTAGTCTTCTGAAGTCCGTAAATGCTTTCATGATCTGGGAATTATCCTCAGTTATCGAAGAAAGAGGGTCGTCTCGAGGGGGTTATATAGTCGCGCCTAGCTACCTATTATCAGCGTGAGTCCAAACACAGCCCTTGCATTGAGTGCAATGCCCCTTCGGATCCATCTCGTGTCGACTCTTTCGATTCTGTCCAATGTTCGGCGAGTAGGCTTGGACTAGGCATTTGTGTCGTTCTGTGCGTGAGAGTTCCATTTTACACGATCTGTGCCATTCTCATCCTGCGCAACGCGGAGGATTTTGGACCAACTGAGGGTGGTGCTCGAGGAAAAACCGATGACCTTCGCCAACCAAGCTTGCATTAAGACGTTCAGACAAAGCAACTAGAAATCAGTAACCTTTAGAGTGCAATTTACCGGAAATGTATTCACTTTCTGCGTAGAAATGGGTGTTCATCGACACTCCAATGGAAATATCTTAAAATGGCCGCAATAGATCAATAGATATCAATCACACTATTGGTACAGCAATAGTTTTCCGTTGTCACTGTGATGTTTAATGCCGACGGAATTGTTAAGCCTGTTGTGATGTGTGGGGAGAAGTGGCTCTGCCATAAGCGGTGAAAATCGGCTCAATGCTTCCACCTCGGTGACGCTTCGTGGCACTTCCGAAAGCTGAAATCGCACCATAAGAGGGTCAAGCTGGCCGTTTGGTGGTATACAACTGGCTTGATCAATCACAGACTCCTGAATGCAGATGAAATGATTACGGAAAGAAAGCACACCCAGTACTGCGATGAAATACTCAACAAATTTCAACGGCTATGCCTTCTTTGGTGAACAAAAGGAATGCAATCCGTCTTCAAAGTTACCTGCTGCCCTATATCCTTCTTGCCTGCATGATCAAGTCTTCTATCAAAGAATTTGCGGTTTACGCAGCCTAGATATTTTTCAGCTCTGAGATTTTAGCAGCCTCTCCGTACTCGTCCTACCTAACGTTGCCCAATCGAGAGCTAATTCGGGGTCGGGGTCATAAGGCACATTTATTTTACCTTGTTTAGCTTTTTGTATATACCACGTATAGCTTGCTTGGCTCTAAACACGGGGGTAGGTATACTCTCGTATAGTTTACAGTCTCTCCCAAAGTGGACATGGAGGTTATTTATTGGAGGCTACTCCTTACCGCCTCCCATATACCTCTGTCACTTGATTGCTGGCTTTTGTCTGAATTGACTCGCATAATATAATCTGCATAAACCAGAATGCATCTGCGCACATGCATGAATACGCCTCGTTAATACAGAAAGTATGTGCTAAATCGACGCACCAGAAGCAGAGAGTTCATCCTCTGAAGCCACCTGCGTCTCAGGAAAGCAATAGTTGCTTTTGGTCCTCGATTAACCTCCTATTCGCCACCTGGGGACGTGCTACGTAGCCTTACGACTAACGGGCTCAAAATCCCGCATATGAGCGAGATCTGTGGATTAACCAGTTAGTGATAATAAACGAGTATCTCCTGTCGCGTGCAAGAATAGCCCAGTGGGTTCTGCTAGCTCTAGGGACTCGTCGAGCATCATATTTTTTCAAGGCTTTTTGTGGAGAACTCTGTCCATCGGGTCGGTGGTCTTCCTGCAGTACGTTTGACATCCTGAAGAATCCGGTCACTAACGGCTCTTGTCCATCGGTTGTCATTCATACGCATCACATGTCCGGCCCACCTTATCTTCGATTGTTTGGGGTACAGAATAGCATCTTTGATTTTTGATCGTTGACGCAGATCGGAGCTTCGGATCACATCCCTTACTTGTGTGAAACGGGATACTCCTAGCATCGTCCTTTCGAATGCGCGTTCGATAACGCTGAGTGTTCTTTCATTCTGCTTATGCAGCGACCAGGTTTCTGACGTATACGTTAGGGCAGGAATTACCGTTCAGTCAAAAAGGTGGGCACGGAGTTGGGTATTCTTTGTTCTCTTCACTGCATCGTCGACGCTTTTGAAAGCTCCCCAAACCGCTCGTTTCCTTTTGTTCAACTCTGGAGTTAGGTCGTTCTTCATATTGATTTCTCGACCTAGGTAGATATAACTGGAACATTCGAAGATATTCATTCTGTTGAGCGTTAATAAGGCATGCGAAACCAATCCGTTCCTCATGAACATCGTTCCCATATTATCCCATTCCAATGATCTCACGACGCTCTGGAGGGTGGCGGTAAAAAATTTTGGCGAGATGGTGTCGCCTTGCTTAACTCCTCTTTTGACGTCAATTTTAATATCGTTATAGAATGTTGATACCTTGGTTGTGAAATTTTCGTACAGCTCACGAAGAATTTTGGTGTACTGAGTAGGGACTCCCTGACGATCCAGGGCTTCCACGACCGCTCGTACACAGCTGAGTCAAAATTCTTCTTCAAATAGACGAAAACGAGGTAGAGTGGTCTCCTATGCTCTCGCGATGGTTCTGTGAGTATTATTTCCTTGTCGATGCTGTCCATCCCACTGAATCCCTTTCAGAACCCTGCTTGCTCACACTGTTGTCGTGAATTCAGTGTTCCGTCAATCCTGTTTAGGACAACTCGAGTGAAAAGTTTGTAGACGGCAGACTGCAAAGAGATTGTCCGATAGCTGTCAATAGTTGCCGATATCGTGTATGTCACCCATCTTGAACAATAACACTACCTTGCTGGTCTTCCACTGAGTGGACCTTGCATTCAGACAGGTAACGTGTGAAGAGTCGAGCCAGTGTGTTTACCAGGACTGACAGAAGGCTCTTCAGGTGTTCTGGTCTTATCCTGTCGGGACCTGGTGGTGTTCCACTTTTCACCGACGAAATGGCATTTCGGATTTCGGAAGGGAGAACTAGTAGTACAATATATCCATCCTTCTTTATTTCATATGACAGAAGGTGGCTATCGAAGAGATCCGAGTAGTATTCGTGAATGATTTTCTCCATTGCCTTTCTGGGCGCTACAACTGTTCCGTCTGGGCGTCAGAGTGCAATAATCTTGGTCTTGTAATTGGCGAAGCTTCAGTGGGCTTTGGGAATGCTTTTCCTAGCCTCCGTAGCTTCGACCATTACTGCTGCTCTTCTCTCTTTAAGATCTTTTATTTTTTTATTTTTAAGGTATATATATATATGTATTAAATGAGTCTTCCCTGACAAAGGTGCCAGAATTTGTCGCACTGGATTCTTTGCATCGCATTTACCATTCACAAAGGTATTCTAACTTTTTGCTTCTGGTTTTATCTGCCACTCAAACTTTTTTGTTCATGAATATCGTTTAATGCTGTTCACATGGCATCTCATGGTTGACCTGAGATATCCTGGTTAGGGCCTTCTGAGTTGGATTTTCGGAGGTCGGCTGTTCCCCGACTAATTTGGTACCACCTTCCCGGCTCCGTGGGATGGAAGTGGGGGGCTTAGGGAGTGCAGCATTTCCAATATTTGGCATTGACAGAATGTTATAAGTAAAAATAACTTATGAGTTCATTACTAATATTTACCGTTTATCAATTATATATATATATATGCATATATATATACGTGTATATATGTGCATATATGCATGTGCATGTATATATCTACATATATGCATTGGTTTATTGAATTTTTCCATCGGAAATTCGCCACTATTTTGGCAAAAAAGCGCTTCATCTTTGGGTGTTTGGGCATGACTGTTGTGATTTACAGCTATGTTATGAGGAAGTTTTTTGATCTGTTAACGAAGCACTTCAGCCAATTCGTGTCGCTGTAGAACACTAACTAATGCAGAGCGCCACTTGTGACCAGATGCCGAGTGTAATAGATCCATTACCGATTATGTTGCTCTCTTTGACTGCTTCATCACGAAGCGTGAATTCTTCTGGCATTATGCTACGATTGACGGGTGAAAATGTTCTAATCTAAACGGATGCAGCTTCAAAAAAAAGACTGGGCAACTAAATGCATTGCGAGTAAACACATCTCTAGCCCGACACTGACACACTTGTATTTCCGCAGCATTAAGTGCCAAAAATTTGATTTATTGTGGCGTTAAGCCACCATAGGGCCCACCCTTTAGTTTATTACTTTTCATTGAGAAGAACGACCGTGCTATAATTGTTACCTTACCTTAGCTCGGCAGACATAACGGAATCACAGCGCACTATTACCGTTATCGGATGAACTGTTGAACACCCAGTATTCCTCTGGTTGTACTAAACACTATTCCAAAGTGTTTTTATTTAGGAGAACGAAAATGAAAAAACGCAACCGAGATCGATACTGGTCTTCGTTCCCGAATTTTGGAACAGAAGAACTGTCAGACGAAGACCGAAAGCAAGTATCGGTCATGGTCTCTGAGCGTTGAATCAAAAAGAAAATTGTCAGACGAGGACCAAAATCGATAATGGTCTTCGTTCCTGAGAGTTAGATTGAAGTTTCGCCATATACAAGGGCGAGATTGCGATAGAGCTCGTCTGGAAGATCGTAGTCTCATTGAAGAACTTTTCATGGTAGGTAGGATTACTTCCAACTGATTATACTAAAGTGCAACGTTGATTTTTAAGTTAGAATTCTTGATTAACATTGTGAAAGCAATACTGTAATCGTACTGCTCTCATTCAGCCTATTAGGGATTCATGAGAAGTGCCTTAATGTGTAGAGCGTTGAAGTATTTTCCTTACAGGCTGTCCCGATCAAGCTTATCAAGTGAGTTGGAAGGTTGTTTTCTTTTTCTTTCCTGTTTTTTTTGTTTCAACATTCTTCGAAGGGAGTGTTTCAGCAGAGTGTTGCGAACAATAAATAGAATTTCCAATTTTTTTTTCTCAGTTCCAGTCTCATCGATGTTGTTGAAGCGGATCTAATGGTATAATTATATTTCATTTTAGTTGATCCTACCAAATCAATAGCTTTTTCTAGCATTGTTTTGTATTGCTGGTCAGCCATAATGATTTCTAGTCCATCCTCCCAAGAATTCGGACAGCGCTGCATGAACAATGGGCTTCACTATGCGGAATATTATTGCGTTGATCTAGCTTTCAGTATTTTATGATGATGTGTTCAAATTAACTAAAATCGATAGCAGTTCGAAAAATTCTCGCAACGGGCAGGGTTCGAACCTGTCCTTATTTTTCCGACTTTCGACAGAGACTTTCTCCATGCGAAGGGGGCTGAGTCGTGAGTCAAGACAATGATTACTAACGATATTTGCTAAACCTAGTTACGTCATGTGAGAAAGTTTAACAGGATATGGCAAAAATTTTAAGGAAATTAAAATCCGTGTTTGTATTGTCGGAAAGTGCTGACCTGTTGCCATTCTTGTTCATAATTTCGGGTGGTGAATGTTGTTTGATGTCTTTCTGCTGTTCATTTTCTCTGACGGATCCACATAGAAACTTCCAAAATAATTGGAATCGGGAAATACTTATTAAAACTACTAAGTTCGCAGATTTTTCCGTTGAGCGAACCTTATAGTTTTCTTTTTACTAATGTTTTAGTCTTTCCGTTGTCGTTAACTCTTTTACAAAGCAGGATATCGTGGAAGAAAGAAATCTATTGTGTGTGAAATATACATAAACGATAGGTCCTTGTTTTACCGTTGTATTTGTTTTTGGCCAATTTCTTGGAACAACGGAAGGAGAAGTATCTGTTAGACAGTACTTCGAATAGGTTTACAAGCTTCACTTAGCGTTGGCTATTGAAAGGAGAGATGCAATCGGGTTTAATTTCAACCATTTTGCTTCTTGTGGAGCACTATGAGCGTGTTGTTACAAGAAGCTTGCTAGGCCACTTTTGTCCATACGCTTCTTATAAACATTTTAACCTTCAACCTTTCCAAAAAGATCTATTTGCTGGCTTATAACTGCAGATCATCGAATTTCAGACTTATAAAGTAACTCAATACGCATTCTACAACACGAGATGAGGAAAAGTAACACTAGGCAACGTGCCTTAGGCTACCTCCTCAAACATATACCTTCACTTATTGACAGTAAGTTCTCTTAAACCACTTTAAACATAAGAGTGGTATCGTACAACTAATATTCACAGAGTAGTACGCATATAGCAATTTGTTCTCACAAAGTATCTCTTTCCTAACAGTAAATAATCCCAACTCCTACTCTCACGAACTTCCAGTGGAGAGTTTTGGACATTGCATTCTAAACAATCTGCTTTAAAATCTCCATTTTTTACATCTAGCACTTTTTACATTTCGTTCACAATGATCGCAAGAAATAACTTTCTCAGTGTATACACTTTTTATATACAATTCGCCTACAACTACAAGCATAGGAATTCTGCAGCACTGGCAATTTGTAATCTTTACGTACGACGTTTCAATGTATACTTCTACAGTTTTCTCTTCGTATGGTAGTTATTGAAGCAGCCCAAGCAGAAATATTTGTTGCATTGGGTGCATCTAGTACTATAATATTCTCCACAAAATAACGAATGTTATCCGGAGGTGCTCTGCAACACATAGGTGGAATCGACCTCCGCGCCTATGGCCTATCAAGCCTACCATCTCTCCGGGGTCGGCAAATTGGTACCAGACTTGTCCAAAAGAATACCAGGAATGACACTATACATCGGTAGGCCACCGCGAGTGTTTGTAAAAACCAGATATGCAAACAATCGCCCTTAAACGACCTTAATGAAGTTGAATGTATGGCGCATCCCCTTTTATTATCCATGCTACAGTTGTTTGTCTTATTACTCCTCCAGTCTATAACATAAGTAACCCTCACTACCAACCATTTGGCCTAATCTCCTTTACTTGCTTATTAATTTTCTTGGTTCTCTTGTGTTCTATATGGAATTTTTCTCTCATATTCTATTTTCAGTCTCTCCTGAAAGCTAATATCTTACTTCAAGACACCCTTTTACGTGTTTTCTTATTGTTCCTTGTTGAGCCTGTTACAATATTTCCGGTTGTATTGTTTCAGTATTGGCATGTCGTTATTGCTGCATTATTACTGTTCTAAACGGTTCAATTACCCAACATTGACGTTTTGCTCTATGGCAACAGGGAAAAGTGCCGCATGACAAGTTCAGTTGAATCGAACATTCTACCTCGAACTGGAGATCAATCGCTGCTGATAACTAACACGAACTGTCGCTTTCACAGTTGATCACTACAATTCTGGAGCATTGGCTTAACCATTACAAGTCTAATGCCTCGGCCCAACATCAAAGTTAGCTCAGCTATACATTCCAAACAAATTGTTAGAATCGTATCATGTCGTATCAATAGCCAATTGCAAGTCATGAAAGACTAGAAGACTGTTGAAGAAAGAGGTTTTCAAAATACACTAAACGACTAGAGACGGTGCCAACATCAAAGAAGGGCAACTAGAAGCAATCAGCACAGAATCAGCTGCGGGGGAAATAAGATCAACCTAAGTACAAGAGTGTCTTCAACAGCCAGAAGAAGGAGCAGGAGTCATCGAAAAACTTGCGATAAAGCTTGGACTTGCACTTGCACGAGATTGCAACAAAACTTGCTGAATTACGCTCGAAGGCACCAAATGTTGAGGAAGAGTTGAAAGAACACTGAAGAACCACAGAAGAAACGCTAGTCAATACGTCTGAATATCTTGCATTTGCAAACTTGCAAATAAAAGGTATAACATTGTGATTTCAACTACAGCCGCAGCTTGACTAGGTTCTATGCCGGTTTGGACGCCCCAGATCAATCCCGCTGACGGGTGATTGCTGTGGCAAAGATCGATAGAAATAGCTGAGAGACAGGCGAAACGAAGGACCCGCATAGTATTGTGGTGAACGCGTTACTCCCCGGAAAGGACAAAAGCGCCTTCGTTCCCCACCATAGACACCTGCGGTCCAGAGTTTTGCAAATTTCTCAGCAACGTTGTGGTTGTATTTCGCTTAGTACCCTGCCGCGAAATTATAGTAGGCAGAAAATAAAAGGTATAATATCTTGCTTTTCTCTACACTCGCATAAATGCATATAAGCCATATACAGAGTGCTCGTTTTCATCACTTAACTTCTCCACGGCAAATGGACGAAACGACGCATCCATTCACACTGCGGTTGTGAAGAAGCCGGAGCCATCCAAAATCTCTATACCACCATTCAACGGCGAAATATGGAATTGCGACAACTTTTGCGCGCTCGTTTACACAAATAGACACTCCCAAAATCTCTTTGAGCTACAAAAATTTAATTACTTGCTTAGCTGTTTGAACCAGATCCCCTGAAAACAGTAAAGAAATTCAAACTCATTCAACGCAACTACGCGATGTCCATCGAATTTCTCACCAACAAGTACGAAAATCTTGACAAACTTATTCGACAGCTCCTCGAAAAACTATACAAGACCTCCCTTCTATCATCATCGATCTATGAGCAACGTGCACTGCTGGGGAAAATGCAAGCAGTCATAGACCAACTAATCGAAGAATAATAAAGTGTTAACAAACCAGTATTGTAACATGCATCAAAAGGTATTGTCGAAATTTCCTATCGACACCCAAAACAAATTACTAGACCAAAAGATCACTATATTCACCAATTGCTTCAGCATACACTAGTCTGTAAAATATTTAGAAGACGTTGTCACTAATGAGGAGCCGATATCTCACCAGACCAGCCTATAAACTCTTGGTAACATATCCAGCTTTGACATCAAAGTCAAACATTGAAAGTCTCAGTCATCAACACTGCACTGTAGAGGCAACCACAAGCCCTCCTACTGCGATAAGTACAGCTGTCATCATAGAAATAACAGGCTATATCATATGTGTTTGTCTCCTTTCTACGTTTCAATGAAACAGATCTTCATGCTACAAGTGCCAGAAACGGCATTACACATATTGCTGCCCCTGCTCCAGAACACTGAAAAAACCTTCGCACTACCATACAAGAGTGACAACCCTGTAGAAGAAAACAAAGGCCTCGAAATCAAAGAAAAAAAGCGTAAGATCCGTGCTTCTAGTTCCAAGATGAAAAAAAGTCGGACAGTAGAGACTGGCCAAAAAAAAGTGCCGACACGATCAAGGAAAATACTAGTGTAAATCAAATGATGCTGAGATATTTGCAAAACTCCGGACCGCAGGTGTCTGCGGTCCGGAGTTTCGCAAATATCTCAGCATCATTGAAGTTATATTTCGCAATGTGTACCCTGCCGTTAAGAAGAGTAGGCAGTAAATAATAAGCTGAGAAAGAAAGAGATAGAAAGCGGTGAGTGTGCAAAGAATCTGTGTTCAGTGTGATTGAAATTTTGGTTTAGCACTTTCTCTGTTTGGTTATGGAGGTGTTTGGCCGTGTAGGTTGCAGTCAACTTGACTTTTCCAGGCTCTGAGGGAGGCGAAATCCTCCGAAACGTCAGCTTGTACGTAAATGAAGAAAAAAATAACACCTCGTGTTTGCTGAACAGAAGTAGAAAGATATATTCAATCAATGCTGAGGAGAATAGAAAGTCGGACGTGGGAGTAAATAATAAGTTAAAACTAGTGCAAATTTTTTTATCCATAGGTGAAATATTATGAATCGGACAACGAAACAAATACAGAAAACTTCATCTTACACCCTACTGGAGCTGAATTGTTCTTCAACGTCGGAAAACACGCTCAAAAATTCACCTACCCAAAGCGGAGGGAATCAAATAAGGCGAAAAATATTCGGTTCTGATAGTGTGCACGAAGAACAAGTATTGAACGCGCACGACGCTCAGACTTCTTTAATGTTCTTGTTTACATACAACGTTATCACTAATCCGTTCAGAAGACATAGGTTTTATTCCAAAGAACAACCTCCAAATCGAGATTTGAAAAAATAAACCTATGGTTCAACCTTCCATCCTACTCGAATGCAACCAACCGTGGGCCTTAGCAAGGAAAGATAAACCACATATTGAACTACCATCCGAAACAGAAATCTCGAACTCCCAGAAAAAGTAGTTCCATACCTTTCCCTGGTTCTCAACGTCCTATCTTTATTAGCTCTGCTAGGTCAATGCTCAGTTAAAAATTCACGGCACCCTTCAATGTTCAGACGTATGAAGTGTACGAACAAAAGAGTAAAAATCATTTCACTAGGTCAAAATCGCTTACGTGATATGTGCACCTTTTAGTGTAAAACCTTTAACATACCGCGGTCCAACGAGATAATACACTTTCGCCTGCATTGAAGTCACTGAAATAATTTGTCGGTTATCACCGTTTTGCAGAACAAGTGAATTGTGTTTTATGTTCTACACTGATTTTTAATCTAGAATGCTAATCAATCGGAGTTATAATAGCAATAGCCGTTGCTCTTTTCGCATTATCACTGGTTATACGTACCAATCTCACTCGGCAAGCCATTACGAGTGACATTAAGCTTCATTTCATAAGGCGTGACATCTCTGGTCACTGCATATTCCGAGAAAATAGGAGAAGGCTAGTTTTCTTTGGCATATAATTCCCCTAGCAAAACTCCTAGCCGTCGACTCTATTACATTCATAGTAGCAAGTGTAGATGCGAGCAAGTGAACTTAATTTTCCATTATCCTACAGTTTGCAAGCAATTTGATAGAAGTCAAATCTTCCACACTCCACCTTTTGATTTAAAAAAACGGTCTTTTCAAAACAGAAGCCTGCTTCAAGGTGCTACGTAATGGAACGTCGTTACACGAAATCAGAATCTTTTGGTAGTCACTAATACTTAGCTGCGAACCAGAAACTGGCTTATTTACTTGCGATACTGGCTACCAAGTATTCAACAGAAAACGCTGCTGTTACACAGAACCATGCAAAAGGAGCAAATTATGCCGCAATAAACGCGACAACTGCTACGTGGACTTGCGGGAACAAATTTCCTAGGGCACCAGCTTACGCTGGACCAAGATGTAATGGCCTTTACTTGAGCTTTTGATGTTTGATCTGTTCCACTCAACTGATCCCAACATTTCCAAAAGTGTGTGAAATATTCCACTGCAACTGTAGACAGAATCAAAAAAAAGTCAAACTTAAAAGGAACGACGCTATCCAACGAACAACTAAATCCTACGTGGCTTACATCCGACCAAACATTCTATTCACTTACGAGTTTCTGACCTTTCGCTTTAGTTCCATAGCAATACCACCTATTTCATGACTCAACAGACGGAGTCTTTCGGACGGAAACCGCACCGAAGTTTGGGATCACCACATAGTGCAACTGCTGCAGTGCGAAAACCAGCTAGCCGAAGAGAGCCTTATTGCACTATTGTCAAAACTGTACTTTTTATTCTGTTGAAACGCAGGCCAACTGCAAATGACATCACTTCATCGTTCAACAACATACAAAACAAGCGTTCACCAACTCTTCCATCATTAACATTTTATCAAAGCTACGATGAACAAATTAGAGCTAGTATTCCTAGCATGACTGCAGCAGAAATGGTCCTTAACATTCAAAACAAATTACAAGCAGATGTCACGATGGACGCCGATGTCTGCAACGTCGATAATACATCGTCAGACGGATTTTATCGTTGGACGAAAGAAGCACTAGCGCAAGTGGTTTTCACACGATCGGAATGCCGACCGAAATGCTATTCATCACATCAAGTTTCACAGTACCTCGCCAAAAATACGGGAAGGAGTCTACACTTTACTTTAGCTTCAGCAATGTTTATATGAAGAAGCAATGTAGGCTCCCATGTGTATCCACAGCCACAAGCTTCGAAACTGGTGGTGCACTAAAATTATAAAAAAAAAAACTAAAACTAAACGAATATTGATAATATCATGTTCAGCACATGGCTGGAAGGAAGGCTTAATACGAATTTAAAGGCACAGTGGGCGGGTTTCTGGTACATGGGTGACATATTCTTAAACTCCAATAAAGCACTAGTAACTGTGTTAAATCTGATAACCTTCATGCTGACTAATAGCTCCATCGCAGCTGTAGTTGTTTTGCAGATCATGGTATATTACTTGCACCCGCTACTAAGCTCGAGTCAGTCCACTACTATGGAAAACGATTTCAGGAAAAAGAGACGACTGGCAAATTTGCTAAGGCCCGAACAGCTTGTGAACACAGGCCGTCTAAATACCTAAGTAAGTGCTAACTTGTACCTACTTCCCTACCTGTGACCTGAAAGCCATTTACTCCGTATTCACTTCATTTTTGCTATTAATGAAAATCTTCTGCCGGCTAGTCTTTCGCACACTGAGGTGTCTCTTTCACCCAACTCTACCTGGAAGAACCAATTCTGTACACAAAAAGGATCTATGAACAAATTCCAACGATGCGATAACCCACTGAAGAGCACAAAGACCGAGACAAGGGAAAGCGGTGAATATAAACAACATTCTTCACAAAAGAACGAATTTTATCTACCACTTCTCATTCAAATTCACATAACCTTCTCTGTAATCTCTCATCTCGTGTACTTGCTTCGCAGCTGGGTGGAAAGAGGGGTCTCTAATGTATTAGTAGTAACTGCTCGTCTTGGTCCGAAAGTTCATCCATTGGATGAGCAGCTAATATCTGCATGCATTTTCGTGAATCTGACATTTTAAAGTTAAATTAGCTTACTGTAGAACTTCATGTCTTCGTATCCTTTCAATTATACACCTTAAAAAGCACATTGGTCAAGAGAATTTGTGGTTTCTTTGTATGTGAAAGTTTGCATTCGTACAAACATTAGCTAGAAATTAGTCAGGCTCCATAGCAGTAGCGTTTTGCCTTCTGAAAACACATAGAGCGCCAGCATCCTTCTACATCACACTGTAATCCCGCTTGATGCTATCCGCTCATTCCTCCTTCGATTTTCATCGACTAGAATAGTGTTAACTAAGTCTTACACGCCCGCATAATCGACCTGTTGAAATGTCGTCAATTCTGATATAACCAGCATGCATTGTCAATCTAGGAAATGTCTCAAATAGTCGCACTTTCCGTAAGTACTCTACAAAGGTCACTACTGGCGCATCGGTTTGTCTACTTATCATTTGTCTGAGAACAACTACATGTATCCATTCTCCTTTAACGATACTTCATGAGATTGATTGAATAGGCCATCACTCAGGTATTGATCATGTAAACTTTAAGGTTTTCGACAATGAAGCTAACAGGCGAAAACATGGAAAAAAGCTCTTTTACTCTTTTTTCCGTACAAATGATTTTCTATCTTTTCCTACATTTTCGTGACGTTTTTCTCATCTGAGGATTCCTAGGTTAATGAGGACGGTTAGGAAAGCGCAGCAAATTGCTTATCAAAGCCTTACTTGAATGACTCGTCCGCACTGGTTGTGCGGGCCCCAGCATAACCTCCATTTTTCGGAGATTTGCTGGCTAAGCCATTTTGGTTCCCTGGAATTGTGAGGTCAGCCTGGCCAAAGTCTGCCCGTGGTCTACATCACCACGAGCAGTCGCAGCCCTTGTGGATCAGAGGGATATGCTCCACCATACGACTTTGATATCAGGACGGTGGTGGGTCCTGATATTGGTTTACTCTTAAATAAGCTTTTTGATGGAAACGCCGAACTCCTTCTCAGATTGGGATACCGTGCCAGGGGGATGAATCACCCCTTGTACATCGCAGTTTGACACCCAGGAACACCTCCCAGCCACAATGAGGCACTAAACCGCTGGGAGGCATCAGAACTAGTCCTTATTAAACGTATTGAAAGTGTTTATTATGAAGATGTGTATTTTAAGAAAGTTCTTGGATTTAAGTTGCAATTACGAACATGAGAAACGTCTTCAATTCAGTTAAACTCATTGGCATATACTAACTTTAAGACATACTTGTTACTCAGCTATTTCCCACGTACTAATTTTTTTAATAATTGATTATACAACGGTTTGAAATTTTTTGAAATGACGCCTCGAAAGAATGAAACTCAATGCAGTTCGGCATAACAGCCGGACTTAAACGGAGCTTCTGAACTTTCTGCTAACTTAGTTTCCGTCAAAAGATTACCATGACTCGTTAATGGATTGCAAGTACAGTCATTTACTATAGGCCTCTCGGTCCTTGTCAAACAATAACTGTAGACATCTACTGTCAAGAAATGGGTAAAATGCAGCAAGAAATTAGGGCACTGGTTGACGTAAAGCATCCGATAGTTTTGTCAGTCAGTGCTGAGTGGACTTCGTGCCACAGATGCTTCAAAATCTGGACGAAATCGACTTTGAAAGTCCGTTTCTTTCAGCACATTCTTTTAATATCTCGCCAAATGTCTTTCGATTTTCAGGTATAGTCTCAAATATTTTTGGAGAAAAGTGTTGTCCTTGCGATAATCTAGGGTGTTTCCAAGCTGCCACTCAAAATCGCCTATTGTTTTCCCACTAGCCTTTAGCCAATTTAACGTGTGGGCGATCGTTGGGGCTATGAAAGGAGACCTCAAATAATTTTAGTGTTTTGAACAGAAAAAAAGCTGACTTAAATGCAAAGAATAGTAGTCATTTGGAAAAACGTGGAGTTTAGTTATTGCTTTTATCATAAAAAGTTTCGCAACAATGCTTGATTTCTGAGCAATTCCGGTAATCCCTCGATGAATAGAATACATAAGGAGCCGTGGGTTTTAACAAAACTTAATATTTAGAATATTGTTTGCTTTTGCTTACTGAAAAAACTGCTGTGGAACGCAAGACTTGCATTGAAAGCGTCGTAGCATTCTTGTAGAAGAAATACGTTCAGTAATTTCGGCGGTGTTAATAAGCACCTCGGCGATGAAGGAATTCTTTGTACGAAGCCGAAAATTGGAATTCCATTGTAACAAGATTTAAAAGTTGCGTCTTGTTGGTAAAGAACTAGAATTCTATCATCGCGTCCTCTCGGTCAGCCAAGTGAGCTTCCTTGTTTCTGGATCACGTGAACGATAAGCATTCGCAGATGGAAAAGATTTATCAGTTACGGATTGCGACCGAGGGACGTCACCATGCTCTAAGTAGAGCATCACCATGAATGACGATTGTACGAGAAAAGCATACAAAAAAATTTTGTTGGTACCTGCACAACCCGTAAAGACGTCCCATCCATGTATCCCACTACAGACTCGTCCAAATCTCCAGTAACAGCGAGTTCATTAGCGGTATATACCCAAATTCTGAAGACGTGGTCTTCTGTGACCGGAATTCGAATAACGTGAAATCGCATTTCTGCCCCTTTCTTAGTATATAAGGCGAAGGAGAAGTCAATGCCACGAAGAAATCGCAAATACACATTTGTTTTCAAGGTGTCTACGTTCTTGTAAAATTCCTGTTATCAAGTTCGATTGGTGATTCTATATTCTATTTTATTCAAATCTTTTAAATCATCTGTCTGTCTCTGTATCGAGTGGCGTAATATTAAATGCACTAGGATGGAATGCTAGGGCAGGACTTGAGGTTCAGTAGTCGCTCTACTGTGGCGACCTGATCTTGATTTTCATTCTTACGGTTAACAAAGTCTAAAATTCCGTTCAAAGTTCGACGACCTTGCAGTCACCACACAAAGTTAAAAATTTTAAAAAGCCAAGCAAGTTGTTTTTGTTATAGATGACGAATCCTATAAAGGAACCCACTCAATGTACTATTTGGTAGAAAGCAGTTGTCTATGCAACACTAGCGGCAAACAACATCGCACCTTTCTTCATAGTCAGCCAATTCAACCAAACTAAGAAATAGGTGGAAATTTATGTTTTCAATATGTAACTTTCGTTACTGAGAAACTTGTCAATGTATATATTTTTCTGAGCTGTTGCTACCGAAGTGCTGTGCTCTCGAAAACGCACTGCTCACTTTTGGGTTAAGGAATCATAAAACGCAAACCATTTTCCTTCTGCTCTGTATCCATGGTGAGAGAATTCCTTAACATAGGAAATATTTCAAACAGTCGACGTATATGACGGTTCATCGCGGCTCTGCAACTACATTTTCAGAAATACCGCAATGACCTCTCCTAGTAATTTCCACTACCGATTTTCTATTAACCTCAGCATTGATCAAATAATTCCCGATATTCTTGCTAAGCAACGATGGGGTTTTATTTTATTCTTAATTTGGTTAAAGCTACGTTACAGCCGAAACGTCAACTTTAACGAAATACAGATTTATTTAGCACCTCTTCCTTGCTCAACAAGAATTTCGGGAATACCGATAGGATTAGGAAAGCTATGGGAATGCCTGTGTAGCACTGACTTCAGTGGAACTATAAAAATGAGTGGTAATGCGGAGGAGCAAAAGGTCATGCATTTTAGAGATTTGGGATGGACGGATTTTCTACATAGGTTGGCACGGAGTACATCGTGTACCCATCACGGATAGCATTGTCCGACAGTCGTTCTTCGTTGTCCAAATGTCGAACTAAATTTGAAATAATTACTATTCTTGTTTAAATGTTGGAAAAAGGGAAAACTCTATGCAGCAATTGAACTGCATATACACAACACACACATGCACACACACACACACACACACACACACACATACACACACACACACACACACACACACACACACACAACATGTACACATAACTTTTTCACAGAGTGTCACTACGAAGTGCCTATGTGTTTCATCCACCCGAAATTATTAACGTAACTCCGGTTACAAGCAATTTAATTCAGTAGAAATAATGAAGAGCAGGCGTTCAACTACCGCTTTAAATGTATTCAGAGGCTGTGGTAAGAGATTTGTAATAATATTCAACTATAGACGTTGGCGTTAGTAGACCTCGTTTTATGCGTTAAGAAAACATTGAAGCCTTATGTGCCCATCAATACTTTTACTTTGGATAAAGTTCCCGGACAGGTCAACGATAGATCAGGACTATTGAAGGAGCGCCAAATTTTTAAGCGCAACGTGTTGAACCACATGATTATTTAAATTAATACCACCTCTCAAGTTAAAAATACGCCTCTGCCGTAATCGGCACGTATTATACTCTGATCGTAAATTTCAGTGTAAAACTACTTAATAATAAAAACGAAAAAAAATAGAAACATTCGTAAACTTCAGTGGTTGTTGAGCAAGAATAAAGTATGGAAAACCTCACACTTTTAGTTTTGCCTACCAACGTTGGTTTTAGGTGGACTACAAATGTAAACATAGTTGATAATCACTGATAAGCGTTGTAGAAAACAATGGCTGCAAGCAATTTTAGTTTCATTTCAATTCTAATTTCATACTTTTCTAATGTATGGTTACCCTAATGCAACAATTCTACTCAATCGCCTTTGGTTATCTACTGGCTGCTCGTCCACACACTCTTGAACACCTTTGATACTTTCTGACCTCCAAAAATAATCCACTGTATTTGGTGTGGTACCGTAGTTGCTTCTTCAATTGCTTGTTTCACCTGAAGTTAAATTGTAAGCAGATAACAGAAATTCTCATTTCTCCACAGCAGCAAAATTTGCGCCCAGTTTATGTAGGAGGGTAAAAACATTGAGTTAATACATTTGTAGGGTATCCAAGTCATTGTACAGACGACATATGCATTAAATCACCCCTACCATGCCTGATAAAGTCCAATGGATAGCACATCCCTCAAGGCCGAACGCTTTGCGCATTTAGGCTTTTGTGAAACTAGCTACAAGGTTGCTATTTTAGCACGGGAATCATGAGTTATAAACACAAAAATCGCAAAACATGAGTTATAAACACAAAAATCGCAAGAAAGAAATGTTTTCGATCAACAAAAGTTCGTAAATGTAACAATGTATCGTGGTCGCAGTACACGAAGTCCAATAACTTAGGCTAATTTTTCACTTAGCACGAGCATATTCTATATACCGATTCAAACGTTGAGGCTCCAATTTCTCAACAGTGAACCACAAAAATGGAAGTTCTCATTACCTTTCTTTGTATGCACACAGTAATGGATTAGCAAGACGCATTCTTTCCAATAATGAAAAGAAAACTTCACCTCACAAATTGTGAAATGATCATGGACGTCGATAAAGTATTGGTGACCACAGAGTTTCCTAGTTTTGTTGTAGACGATTATTCTAAGCCTCCTAAACATAATAGGCAAAAGAAAAAGATTGAAAAAGAGTTATGAAGTTAAAAATGGTAGTCTAAAAGCAAATGCTATCAAACTCACATCTTCTAGTGCTCTATTCCAAAATAGGGCAGAAACGGAAGCGGGAGCGATGCCAAAAGTGATGCTTAATTGCCTGCTATCGGTACTGTGAGCGCTCTAGGCTGAGCAGTGTATGACTGCTGCTAATTCTAATCCAATTGGCTGATATTAGCGTAAGAATATCACTTCGTTCTAAGGCTAGAAAAATTTCTTTCTAATGACAAAAAGAGCGAAAAGCGCATAAGCATAGTTGACACTGATAGTACCAACAGCCTCTAACACGTCTTTTTGCAAAGCAACAAAGTCTGTCTCATGCAAACACCAAGATGAAACTTCTAAACATTTTGCTTTTTGCTGATTTTTTTTTAACTTTTTGCTAAAACATTAGACTTCGATAATATTTCTGAACGATTTTGGAACTGGTGTTCCCTTATTTTGCTTGTTATTATGTCGTAGAGCGTTCATTGTTGTCGATCATTGCTTCGTACTTCCAGCTAGTCTTCCTCCCTTCATCGATCGATGACCCTCATGAAGACGTCTAAAATCTATGTCCGAATATACGAGTGTTTTGGAACTCAGGAACATTATATTATAAGCACTGTTACACGTGGCTCCTAAATTTCGATCCAACTTTTAGTGGACAACATTAAAATTATCAACTTTTACAGCTTTGCGTTAAATGAACATGGAATATTGCTTGAAATGAGGAGTCGGTAGTGGTTAAAGGTAATTGAGTCGCTTTCTAGGCCATGAGCCGATTTTTCATGCTCGTCTCGTAAAACTAACAAACTTTGGTGACCTTTCCACGGAGATAAGATTTGGCTTGATGCACCATGTAAGATTTTTTTCGTCACCCACAGAAAGATGGTCCATATCACCTCACTGCTGTGATTCACCTCCAGCAGAGAACCTAAAGCCGAAGGATTTTCTTAGTTTAATCTGGAATATTAGCTAGGATTAAACCAATAAAAAAAACATTGCTTTACTGGCAATAACATAATCACTAACAGGCAAGTGGTGTCTATCTAGGAAAGCGTTACGAGGGCTTTCAAGGAAAGCAAGATTTTGCCGAACCTGCGAATAACTAAACGATTGATCTACGAAAAGTTGCGAAGAACAAAGCGTTCAGCATTCATCAATCCCTTCACACAGCTCTCAAGATGCAACGGTTTCAATGTATGTGATACGAGAATAATGGATGTATAGAACTCTAAACTAGCGCATCCTGAAATAATATTCCTTTTTTCACTAAGGATGAAATTCTGTTTTCTAAAACTCAAAACACACTTCTTCCACCTTTTTGCCTCAAGGCTCGCATGTTGGAAATGAAAGCAATCGGGCAGACTGGATATCGTCAATTAGGGCAAGAGGTGTTCTCCAATGCAGCGTTTATGTTTGCAGTTGCCGCTAGTGCACTGGAAGTTCTCAAATTTAGGTTACGTTTTAAATATTCTGAAAATTTTTATTCAAAGCCTAATTGAAGTTGAAAGAATTTTGTAGAATTTAAAGACAAACTTAGTGCGATAGAACAAAGTCTTTTATAGAACTCTGTAAAGTTTTTAATTTATCCACTACTCTATTATAATTTTCGTCTAGTGTTGGAAAGATATCACAGATCGTTATGTGTTAAACATCCCTAGATAACTTAACGAATGGGTCCGGGATGTGACTTAGTGTGCACAGTGCACGGGATTGAACCAAATACCATGCGGGAACTGCACAGCACCTCTAACCACTACGCTATACGCACCATGTATATGCATTTAAGTGCTTTCGTTATCGAAGAATTATCAAGGCGACGGATACACAGCTGAGCTAATACACGAACCTGACCACCTTTGATGATGCCTGCAAGTCAGCTAGACAGAGGGTTCGCCCCTACACATTTGTAACGATGAGCCATTTCGGTATGATTCCACAAGGATACGATTATTTATGAGAAAACTCGCTGACTAGACTAAGCTATGAGTCAACAATCTGGGCTGGTCTCTTTTCAGAACCATTCAGGCGTTCCTGTACAACTGCATGCTGCTTACATGAAAAACAAGCTTTACGGCAAAGTGTCTAGATAAAAAGCGTCTTGAAAGGCAAAAACTTAAGTATGATTCAGAGTTCTTTCAGTTATCTGCTAAGTTATTGCTAAATACAAAAGCTTATACTTCCCTCAGATATTCGCCTATGATCCTATTTGTTTCTTCTGCACCCTTTTGCTCCAGTACGACTGACTTCAGCGGCTTTCATTTTGAATTTATTGGAATTAGCGTTATTCACCCAAAACAACCGAGGTTTTCTATTTCGCATGAAAATCTGCTGAATTGGAAATTCACCTTGTTGTTACATTCACGTCTACGACATTTCGAAATGACAATGGATTACACATTTGTTTACAGTGATTGTTCTCCTGACTATGTTTACTTTTGAGGCAGCATGTAGTACCAAGATTAGAGGTGCTCCTGAATACATTCGCGTTCGCTAGTTCTATCTCAGGCAATGGACTCTTCAAGCCTTCAATCCCTCCAGGGTCAGCGAGTTGGCAAAAAAAACCATTGAACTTGTCTGGGAGGATAGCAGAACTGACTTGACACATCAGCACCCACTGTAAATCATTGTTTAGGCCAGATATGCAATAAATCACCTCTAATGATGTCGAATGTATACCGCTCCCTCGCGGAATGGTCACTACCGTTGTGCGCTTCATCTTTTACTCTTTATGTTTACGCCTGTGGGTTGTTGTAGTGATCAATCCTAACGCTACCATAATGAGCCTCTGGAACAACTCATCTACATCAGAAGGGACATGAGTCTGAGGTCCTTCCAGTTAGTAGCTACATCACATCCGCAATCTACTAAGGTACCTTGCTTGCTGAATTTCCTCCCTAAAGCGGAGCATCAGCTGGACAAAGCTGCAGCTCGAATTTCTTTCAAAGCCCGTTTCTTCTATGAGGAAATAAAACAACGTAAAACAAAACAACTCATGATTGGTAGACCTAGATACAAAACAGTACAAATTAATGTACAATATCGCAATTTTAAGAAGAATGTGTGGAGGATATTGTTCGTCTGTAAACGCTTCAGTATCCCTTTATGTAACCCTTTCACGACCATGCATAATGTTTCCAATACGTACGTTCCTATATGTTTCGGAGAGTACATCTTAATTTCAATGCGCATCTCAAGTGCGCTTCAATGACACGCCGCCGAATGAGTTAGCCAGGCGAAATTGGACGCGGTGATGAAAATGTTGAACCTTTTGCATCGTAACAGCTGTTTAGTGCACAGGGTTGACCAAAAATATTGCTTCCATATTTACACTTAGATACATTACTTTTCGACTAACTTACGCCTTTGAAGAATCGCACTCTAATGTCTTGAAACCGACAGTCATTTAACCTCGTTACTGTAACAATTAACATTTGTCTATTTTATTGAGCTTACACGAGGTTGATAGAAATGTTTATTCGGCTAACGTTTCGACGTCTTCGTCTTCATCAGAGTCGACGATTCCTGTCGATGGTCCACAGTTGTTCTTCTTCTCGATGTGGCGTCCTCGTCTCGGATCGAACCGGGTCTTCCTCAGTGGAGCATCTCGAATGAGCCGAACACACCCGAGATGCCTTTTATACAGGGCGGTTGTTGCTGATATGATTGTCCTTTGATAATAATTTTCCTTTCAACGGATAATCCACCCTGCAGTAGTCGGTATTTTGTTAACTAGCATATGGCGAATAAGAAAACTGATTCTAGCATTCTAATGTGCTTCCAGAGACTGACAGCGTAGTAAAGGTCTGAAAAAGGCAGTACATTACAATTCTTTAATGTTTCAAGCCTAAAATTCTGAACTTCTTTAATAACTGATAGAACAAACCTACTGTATCTTATTTCGTTTGCAAGTTGGCGAGAACACAAGGCATTTCCGAAGCAAACGCGCTCAAATCGCACTGGGTCCACGGAATGCGATTTGGCAATTCGTCCCGCCGCGATTGCAAACGGCCATTGAGCTCTGGCTCCGGCGGGGCTAAAGACCAACTTCATGTTGCCGTAATGATTGATCTTTTTGTGGTTTGTGTTTAGGAGATTCGTCTTAGCAGTGAAACTTCTCTAAGACTTTCAGTTTGTGTACTTGAACGGTTTCCTAGCGTAATCTTGTTGGTCCGCTGCGTCGTTCTCGCCATCGCGACTGTTTCGTGGCTTTTATTTTGCAGGAAACGCGTGTAGAAATGAAATCAGAATAGATGGCGCAGCACTGCTAGCACTATAGAGGACTATTTCATTCTGTACTTGTTTTTCTGGTAGTTCAGAGTGTCGGGTTTGTGCGTCGCTTGACGATGTGACGTTCTGCTGAAGGTTATTGCAAGCACTATTTATCTGCTAACTCATCCTTTGCTTGATCATTGTGGATGTCATCGCTTTCAGCAAAAGAACACCAAGAGGTCTGCATGAGGTGTTCATTCTTGAGTAGACGGTTTTACAGTTCTTGTTCCGTCCATACAGTTTTATTTGCTCTCCTACTTATCACGGTGAAAGTGAGTTCATTGAAGTGCAGAAATTTGCTGTGGAACACTCAGGAAAAAGTGAAGCGTACTTGTGACACACGAGGGATGCTGTGGCGGTATTTCTATTGGCGTTGAAGCGTCAAGATTTGTGACGTGTGTCTGCCACAAGCAGTAAGCCCCTCCTCGCTTAGCTTTTGAATTTGAGACATACTTATTCATTCGGTCATGCCTATCATGATTACGCTAATCAACGATTTGAAGATCTAGTGTCTATGTCGAGGTTAAGGAACAGTTCTTCCTAGGATTCGAAACCACTATTCTGTCCTGAGATTCCGTTGGGGTTTGGGTTTTCTTGTGGTGAACAACGCATAACTATGTCTGTATGTATGCAAGTTTTTCTTTATGTACTCGATATTTTTGCTCGTTGTTCACTCTTCATTTCCTACGGTGATAAGTGTCAGTTTCGAAGTTCGGAGGTTCAGATTTTCAGCAATGGCCACCATGGACGTCAATAAGAGCATCACATCGCACAAGACTGCCACTATACGTAACTATAACACCCAACCTCGACTTAGTTTGTTATTTCTATTTCTCTATTAAAGATACTGTCTTCAATATCAATAGCAATTGCTGTTTGCGAAGTTATGGAAATTGCTATTGTTTCAGTTTACAAGACTGTAACTGGTGTAAATGGACCCCTCGTCATACTAAATGATGTCAAGTTCCCGCAGTTTAGTGAAATTGTGCACATCACCTTACCGGATGGCTCAAAGAGATCTGGACAGGTTCTAGAAATTACAAGAAATAAAGCTGTTGTTCAGGTTATTATTCGTTCATCGTGCGAAGGTTACTCAAGTGTTATGGGGGAATTTTTGAATGTGTCTGTTTTTATTTCAGGTTTTCGAAGGAACTTCTGGAATTGATGCTAAGAACACAGTTTGCGAGTTCACTGGTGACATTCTTCGTTCTCCTGTGTCCGAAGATATGCTTGGTCGTATTTTCAACGGCTCTGGAAAACCAATTGATAAGGTGAGCTCTTACGAAGTATTTTTGTTATTTGCCTCATTTTGCTGGTAATACAGGGACCACCTGTTCTTGCTGAAGATTTTCTGGATATTAACGGTCAGCCTATAAACCCGTGGTCTCGTATTTACCCAGAGGAAATGATCCAAACTGGAATTTCTGCCATTGATGTTATGAACTCAATTGCTCGTGGTCAGGTGGATACAAATTTTGTTGCAGTTTTGGGTGTTTATGTCGCACTTACTTTTTTGAAAATATTTGGCTCGTTTACTTATCTGTATTATATCCATAGAAAATTCCCATATTCTCTGCTGCTGGCTTGCCACACAACGAGATTGCTGCCCAAATTGTGCGTCAAGGAGGTGCGAAATTCTCTACAATGTATATTTTTTTTCTTGGTTTTTTCTTAACGAAAGTCTCTTAACTCTTCTGTTTTTTCTTTCAGGTCTTGTGCAGCTTCCTGAGCGTAAGCACGAAGCATCCGATTCAAACTTTGCCATTGTTTTCGCTGCTATGGGAGTAAACATGGAAACTGCTCGTTTCTTCAAGCAAGATTTTGAAGAAAATGGTATGTTTGCAAAGGTTTTCTTTTATATATCAGGTTGCTAAGTATGAGGTGTTAAGGATCTATGGAAAACGTGTGTTTATTCCTCAACTTGGCAAACGATCCAACAATCGAGCGTATTATCACTCCCCGTCTTGCACTTACTGCTGCTGAATTCTTTGCTTACCAATGCGAAAAACACGTGCTTGTAGTGCTCACTGATATGTCGTCCTACGCTGAAGCTCTTCGTGAGGTAAGAACAACAATAAAATACTTTTCGAAATCCTTCACAGTGTATAAATTGCTGTCAAGAGCATGCAGCATCGCTGTGGAATTGAAGCCAAGGCACAACACCTCGGGCATGTTAAACTTGAGGTGGACTCATTCACTAAAATATTTGGATACAGTGTAGATGTACAGTAGATGAACGCTATAATAGTTTATTGTCTCACGAGAGTTCATCACCTTGACACACTCACTTATTATGGTGAAGAATTTGTATTCGTTTACATGACGTTGCATCGTTTCTATGTGGATACTCAGCTAAAGCTAGGCTTATGGTTCGCTGGGTTGTGAGAAAAAGTGCTCGTAAGGTTGGGAAATATCGTAATAATTGACAAGTGTTAGTCAAGGATTAGACAGCGACCGAACGCTTCATGCTTTATCCTTTTATATGTGAAGTACAATGCTCTTCCTGTTCCTCGAGCGAATATGGCCCATGGGAGCTCCAAAGTATGATAGATGTGATTAGAACCTTCAATATTACTAAGTCAAGTAACGCAATCACTAACGGAATTACTGGTAATGGGTCCTAATGAAGGGTACAAGTTAAGCTTTCGTAACAGAAAAAGAGAACTGTATTTTGAAGTCATGTTTCAGCCTTCTGTATACATTTCCATGAGGCTGTTTTAATAAGTGGTATAGTATTGGCTTCGCATTAGCTAACATTCTGGGCAGTTCAATGTTAGGATTTCTCGACGACGTGCATCATATTTCGTTGAATTTGATACCAAATCCTTTGCGAAGAAAGTCGTTCATGAAGTAAATGGCCTATCTAAGCGTTGCGTGCTGCTTGCCATATCCGTCATGTCATTCTTTGTAGTTTAAGCACGCTTGCAGTTTTGATGTGCAAGTGTGCATCTTGGTACACGTTTTGTTCTGTAGTTACATTTTCGATCACCTGTATCATCTGTAGTCCCGTTGAACGTCGAGTGACTCGAGTGGGCGCCAGTAAATCTTCCAATTTTCCCTTTCGCGTGCAAGAGTAGCCCAGTGGATTCTGCTCGCTCTAGGAACTCTTTGAGCATCGCACCTTTCTTCCAGACTTTCCGCGAAGAACTCTGACCATCGAGTCACCGGTCTTCCTGCAGTACGTTTGACATCCTGCGGAATCCAGTCACTAACGGCTTTTGTACACCGGTTGTCGTTCATGCGCATTACATATTCGGCACACCTTATCTTCCCAAGACCGACTTTCTGTTAACCTCGGCATTAATTGATAATTCAATATTTTTCATCAATAAGCAGACACGAGGTTGTTAATATAGAATTTATTAGAACACAATTGCTGACGTTTCGGCGGTTTCGCCCTCTTCAGAGCCTGGAAAAGTCAAATTGAAATGTGATCTACTCAGCCAAACACTTTTACAACCCTAGCAGATAAAACTTGACAATTCGATTTGCATTCGCATAAGAAACAGCTTCATTCAAACACCTACCGTTTATTTGTTGTAAGTATTTAAGTTAGTTGGTGGATAGTCGCCGCANGACCGACTTTCTGTTAACCTCGGCATTAATTGATAATTCAATGTTTTTCATCAATAAGCAGACACGAGGTTGTTAATATAGAATTTATTAGAACACAATTGCTGACGTTTCGGCGGTTTCGCCTTCTTCAGAGCCTGGAAAGGTCAAATTGAGATGTGATCTACTCAGCCAAACACTTTCACAACCCTAGCAGATAAAACTTGACAATTCGATTTGCATTCGCATAAGAAACAGCTTCATTCAAACACCTACCGTTTATTTGTTGTAAGTATTTAAGTTAGTTGGTGGATAGTCGCCGCACAGAGTAATACACGGTCGATAACTGTGTCCATGTCAGGTCATTGGATCAGCCTGAGGTATGGCGCCAGGTCACGCGTGATGACAAGACACTTCTCCTTGCGGTTCATTTTTGAATTTTTAGCATTGATCCAAAACGCTTCAAGAGTTTTACGCGCTGATGTTTTTGATTCCTGCGTAAGGATAGTGACTCCTACCTCAAAATCTTCTCCGTTGTGTTCTTGCATACTATGCGCGCCTAGTGGAGTATTTTGTTTTAGTTTAGATTTACCGACTGCTAAAAATTCAAAAATGAACCGCAAGGAGGAGTGTCTTGTCATCACGCGTGACCTGGCGCCATACCTCAGGCTGATCCAATGACCTGACATGGACACAGTTATCGACCATGTATTACTCTGTGCGGCGGCTATCCATCAACTAACTTAAATACTTACAACAAATAAACGGTAGGTGTTTAAATGAAGCTGTTTCTTATGCGAATGCAAATCGAATTGTCAAGTTTTATCTGCTAGGGTTGTGAAAGTGTTTGGCTGAGTAGATCACATCTCAATTTGACCTTTCCAGGCTCTGAAGAAGGCGAAACCGCCGAAACGTCAGCAATTGTGTTCTAATAAATTCTATATTAACACCTTATCTTCGACAGTTTGACGTATAGAAAAATATCTTTGGTTTTTGATCGTTGAAGCGGGTCACAGCTTCCTATCACTTACCTTACCTGTGTGATATGGGATACTTCTAACATCATCGTTTCCACTGCGCGTTCAATAACGCGGAGTGGTCTTTCATCCTGCTTAGATATCGACCAGGTTTCTGACGCATATGTTAAAGCAAGAAGTATTGTGGAGTCGAGAAGGTAGGCACGGAGACCGGTGTTTTTTTTTATGCTCCACACTATATCCTCAATGCGCTCGAAAGCCCTCCAAGCCCAAGTTTTCCGCTTCCTCCTGCTCCCCTTAGAATGAATTCGCTCCTCATATTGATTTCCCTACGTAGATAGACGTAGCTAGAGCGTTTGGAGACATGCGTGCCGTTGAAATTGAATGAGGGAAGAGTAACCAATCCATTCCTCATGAACATCGTTTCATGAAATTCAGTGGAAAACAAATTTTTCCACATGAAAGGAGGCAAGGATCTTTCTGCTTAACTATGTTTGGTGTTGTAGGAACGATATCATGAGCAAAGCGAAGATGGTGTAATTGCCGACCACCGATTTTCACTTCCATGTTATCCCATCCCATTGTTCCCATGACGTTCTCAAGGGTGGCAGTAAATAATTTTGGAGTCTTGGCTTCGCTTTGTCTAACCCCTCTTTTGAATTCAATGTTAATATCGCGGTAGAATGGTGATATTTTGGTTGTGAAATTTTTGTAGAGCTCACGAAGTATTTTGGTGTACTGAGTAGGGAATCCATGACGTTTCAGAGCTTCCATGACCGCTCCTACACAACTGAGTCAAAATTCTGCAACAAATAGATGAAAGCGAGGTAGAACGGTCACCTATGCTCTTGCAATAGTTCTGTGAGTCTTGTTACTGTGTGGATGTGGTCCATCGTACTAAATCTTTTTGAAACCCTGCTTGCTCATATGGCTGTCCTTTGTCTAGTTTTCTGTCAATCCTGTTTATGATGACTCGAGTGAAAAGTTTGTAGACGACAGACAATAAGCAGATTGGGCGATAGTTGCCGATATCGTGCAGGTCACCCTTCTTGAACAATAACACGGTCTTGCTGGTCTTACACTGACTAGGGACCTTAACTTCGGACAGGTAACGTGTAAAGACCGAAGCCAGTGTGTTAACGAGGACTAGGAGAAGCTTCTTCAGGTGTTCAAACCTCGTCCTCTCCGGACATGATGTTCGATTTTTCACCCACCAAAAACCGTCTAGTGAATTGGATAAATCCCATTTGATGGTGGTTTTGGGACTTCGTTTTTTACGTTCAGCGGCTTTTTCTCCTTTCTGCGAGCAATGGAGTCCTGCACGAAGGGGGCGGTGGTCTGATCCCGTGTAGAATTTTGGGACAACAGCGAAATCGGTTAAGCAAAACCTGTTAACTGTGATGTGGTCTGTTTCTTTATGGTACTCTCTACTGGGAGATTCCCACGTCCATCCTTGAGGCTGGGGTTTCTGGATTTGCGTGTTACCAAGGATGGTCTTTCGTCATGATGAACTCAGAGAGCAGCTCACTCTGTTCGTTACATCCTAATTCGTGGGTTCCATTGTGACGTTCTTCTTGGTCCAATCTTGGCGTGGAAATCTTCGATGATGACCTTGAAGAATGTGTGATCTTCTCTGTAGAACGTCTCCAAGTCCATATAGAATGCTTCGACTTCTTCTTCGTCACAGTTTGATGTCGGCGCGTAAAAGACGCACATTGTCAAAGCCGATATTGATCCACATCTTTTTAAGTAAACGTCCAATTCGGGTTGTTAGTTGTTCAAATGAATCGATGTTCATAGGCAAATTCGTGTACACGCGAACGCCGACGTCGCTGACTCATCTATAGTCGCATGTTCCGAGGAACAGTTCTTCTCGGGTGTCATAGACGGCGGTGAATGGGTGGCATCGTCTCGTCTCGGCCAGGCCGGTGATGTCGTACGTTATCCTTCTTGCCTAAGTGATCGAGTCTTCTATCGAAGACTTAGATGCCAGTGTGCGTGCATTGTAGGTACAGATCGTTGCTTTTCGCGATCCAGACAGTTTCCATTCCATTGGCCCTGAGATTTTAGCAGCTTCTCCGTACTCGTCCTACCCAACGCTGACGAATTCGGGATTCTTTCGGGGTCAAGGGAATGAGGCCTGTTTCTTTTACTGTTTTTAGCATTTTGATACCCACGTATAGCTTGCTGGGCCCTGAAAGTGGGGCTGGGTATACTTACGAGTAGCTTGCCAGTCTCTTCCAGAGTGGGCATGGAGTTTATTTATTGGAGGCGCCTTCTAACCGCATCCCATATATTTCCCTGTCACTTGACTGCGGGCTTTTGACCGAATTGACTCGCAGAATACAATCAGCATTAACTTGAACGCACCCGCATGCGCGTGCATGAATACGGCGAATGTGTGCCATATCGGCGCAGCAGAAAGAGGGAGTCCATCCCGTGAATCCATCTGCGTCTCAGGGAAACATACGGTCGCTTTTGGTCCGCGATTAACCTCTATCCGCCACATGGGGACGCGCCGTGTAGCCTCGCCACTAATCGGTTCGAGATCCCTCATATAAGGGACCTCCGTGAAATTTTTGACACTGTTGCTTAATTCTGTTTTAAAATTTAGTGTTAAGAACTCCAACTATTTTTTGCAGGTGTCCGCAGCTCGTGAAGAAGTTCCTGGTCGTCGAGGTTTTCCAGGGTACATGTACACTGACTTGGCGACAATTTACGAACGTGCTGGTCGTGTAGAGGGGCGTGATGGTTCTATTACTCAAATACCTATACTTACAATGCCTAATGATGGTTGGAACTTTTTAAAGCTTCTTTTGGTGTTGAAGTTGTGATTACTAGTTTTTGTGCAGTACTTTTTTTTAAAGTTTGTAATTTACTCTGGTAGAGTTACACCATATGTTCAGATATTACTCACCCTATTCCTGATCTTACTGGCTACATCACCGAAGGGCAGATTTACGTTGATCGTCAGCTCCACAATAGACAGGTCTTTCAATCAAGTTCACTCACATTCTGTTATTGCACTTGCAAAAAGTAAATCGAATATTGTTAACAGATAGAGAAACTGTGTGTTCTACGTGCTTCGCTTTGCTAGCAATCGTAATCATTCCATCGTTAAGATATATCCTCCGATCAACGTGTTACCATCACTTTCTCGACTGATGAAATCTGCTATTGGTGAAGGAATGACACGCGAGGATCATTCTGATGTTTCTAATCAGGTTCGGTTTCTCACCATAATTTTAATGTTGAAAGTCAATATGGTGTTCGCTATGATGGTATATAAGGTTCATTATTGAAATTTGCAGCTGTATGCTTGCTATGCTATTGGAAAAGACGTACAGGCTATGAAAGCTGTTGTAGGAGAGGAAGCACTTTCTTCAGATGATCTTCTTTATCTCGAGTTCTTGATAAAATTTGAGAAGAATTTTATTACCCAAGGTGCTTACTTTGACTTCATACTTGGATCACATTATATTAACTCAGTTCCTGTTTTCAGGAAACTACGAGAATCGCACCGTCTTTGAATCTCTCGATATTGGATGGCAATTGCTTCGTATCTTTCCTCGAGAAATGTTAAAACGAATTCCAGAGAGTACTCTTGAAAAGTATTACCCACGAGGAGGAGGGAAGACCGATTAAAGTCGGTCTTACTCTAACAGTTAATAAAAAGGCTGTCAGTTTTTATTGCGTAGAGAATATGTCACCCTGTGGGATCAAATCACTTCATTACCAGAACTGTAGTTAGTAGTTGATTAAGTTTCTAGTTTGTGTAGTAGTAATATGTTAACAATGTACTGTGGAACGCTTCGTCACTTGTATGTCCATTGCATGAATGTGATATTTAAAAACATTCCATTCTTTTCTTGAAGGGATGGTTCCAATTTTATATAAATCTTAAGAGAGGGCTTTGTGTTCTGTTGGGAAAATTTTGATATTCGTTCTGAGGAGTCGCAAAGAGATTCTCCTGCATAATAATTTCGTCTACTCGGTGCTGCAATGAAGGGCGAGTGAGTTTGTGTCCGTGCATAAATTAAAGTCCTGATCAGACAGTGGAAATGCGTGGAGAGAACCATCGATGTATGTACAACAAAGAGAGGGGGAAGAGAGGCTCTGCATACCTTCGTCAAACACGTCCGAGGTTAGAAGAAGTTCCGTATATGGCTGGAATTATGCAAATGAATTTTCCTCCATCCTTCATTAACGGATCTGTCATTTTGAGTTTGTTAGGTGCTGAGAGTTTTAAAGTTTATTTATGTGATCTTATAAACTGATCTTCTTAAGCTGACGCGAGGTTGGTACAGATCTTTGTATAGGCGGGCCAACGGATAGAATAACGTGGTTCCTAAACCTTATCCTAACCCAGCTGCTAAAATTCATTCCAACCC
>UYYA01005248.1:0-26996 GCA_900624975.1 Angiostrongylus costaricensis | reverse complement strand
TGTGTGAAACAACAAATTGCGTAATTTGCCCTTACGGCAGGGACGGGGATTGCATGAGTTCAGGTACGATATACCTGATCTCGTGTAACAATTGCGGAGATGAATATATTGGCGAAACGGGCAGACCTTTGTGTATCCGTATAAAAGAGCACCTAGATGGCAAACGAAAACTAAGACGAAGCACCCCACTAGGCACGCATAGGATACAAAAGCATAGCGGAGACGATTTTGAAGTAAAAGTCAATATCCTCGCACAAGAGTCCAAAAGACCAGCGCGAAAACTCCTAGAGGCTTTTTGGATCAATGCCAAAAACCCTACAATGAACAGCAGGGACGAATGCCCGGAGGTCATACGCGACCTGATCCCGTACGTTCGCATCGATTTTTGATGTGGGATGGTGCAGTCGTCAACCACATGCGACTATAATCAGCTGTTCTAAACTTCCTCATTGGAAGTCACGAAAAAGCGGTGAGTTTTTCGAGAAGTTGTTGGTCGTGTAATTACCAAAGAGTCTTTCGTCTTTTTGTAAGTGTTATTGAAGCGTTTGGCCTAGTAGATTGTATATCAGTATACCCTTCCAGGCTCTGAAGAAGGCGATACTGCCGAAACGTCAGCTAGCGTTGTATTGTATTGTGTTTTTATGGAAGTAAATGTATGCTGTTTAAAAACCTCGCGATTGCTGAACAAGAAAACGACAAATTTTCACACACTTCAAAATAAGAATTATTTTTAAGTATATTCTCGTTACATTGAGTAATTTGGCTACTAAGAAGGAAAACAGTTTTAAGGAGCTTGGATGTCATAAACTACTCTATAATGACTGGTAGCAACCTGTCCAAGAAGGATGGATATTTCCCAAAATGTGCAAATAACATAGGTAAGTACTGACTTGTATATCACGCAAAGAACCGTTAAAAAAAAACACCTGAGCAGCCGCGACAACGTGCCTGTAGTCCAATCCACCACGGAAGTTATGTTAAACCCGGTTTTTTCTTCAATATCTCGAAATGACTTTCAACATGAAGCACAACATTAGGTTTCCACTTCCAGAGGTAACGACGTCGTCGTTACCTCTGGAAGTGGAAACCTAAGCGTGTCCATCATATCAGAGTTTAAAATCAAAAAACAAAAAGAAACCATTACTTGAAATCCCTGGTAGGTTAGGTAAGTTCTTGGAAAAAGAAATGATTAATTAAGTTAAATGCTCACACTTTTTCGATTAATTACGTAAAAGAACATTAGATGGAGAATATATAAACAATTTGTCAACAAGTGAACTCGTCAAAAAATTCAAAAATGACACGGTGGATCTCAGAGACTATCAATTTATCCGACAACTCTTACCCCTTCATATGTCTACTGGACAAATAGTTACATGATTATATGATGTGTAGTACTCTACGCTAAAAAAAAGGAAAAAATCACCAACCTTGTGTCTTGCTTCGTACCTTCAGCTACATCAGTGAATGTTTCCAGCAGCTGATACAAACCTATGACCACTTCGTTGGAGTTTGTGAGATATTTCTGGTCATGAAAAGTTAATTTAATCTAATTAATTTAATCAGTGAACTAAAAAATAGCACTAAGGATATGCCTTTAAAAGCTGCTTGTGGAGAGTTAATTTTGCAGACGATTGGAAAAATTACCGACATTCGTTCTAATGCATCGGTAACAGAAATCAACGAAATTGTTCTCTTCAGATTCTAATATCTTTGATGTACAGATGACCAAGGTCTTTTCCTCCTCAATACTACCGAATTCTTCCACACCCTAAAAAAAAGAAGAAATAGAAAAATAGACTAGCAATGACTTCTAAATTGTGTAATTAAAGTTTCTACTAGTGAAATCTAGTTGGTGAGCTGATAGTGGACCATTCAATAAGAACACCTTTTGTTTGCCGAAATATCAGATAATAATCAAGTGTTTTGAGGGCTTATCAACTATAGCTCTAGTTTGTATCTAAGGGGAACTACTGAAAGCAATCTGTTATAACTCTTCTAGATGAAAAAAAATTCAGATATCGTATATGACAGAATTTTTATGTTGTGTTCGGTCGAGAGGAATAAATGACATGTTCATGTGTTTCGCTTGTTGACAGCCCATATTCGGAAATCTACCTTTTTGCAGTTCCCAGGATTCACGGCGACGTCCAAAACATTTGGGGAAGTCATTGTAATCCTAACCTTTTTATTTACTTCCTATTCTTTTTAGTGGCAGGGTATGTTACGAAATATAACTTTTATAATGCTGAAATATTTGTAAAACTCCGGTTGACGGGTTATTGGTGACGGCAAGTAATCGATAGAACTAACTGAGAGGCAAGCGAAACAAAGGACCCGCTTGGTGTGGTGTTGAACACTTAGTAATAAATACAGGAAAGTATACGCATTATCCGATAATATATGACGGAACAATAGTAAAAGTTTGAAAAAAAGACTTCCACGACGATAACGTTCAAATTAAAAAGAAACCAAGAGCAAACCTGAATTACTTCGTGCTTCAACCAAGAATCTGCTCAACCAATATCAATTTTATAATCACCATTCGTAGCTTCGGTTAACTTTTCGACTTTGGCCATTTGCGTTAGCTATGACGCCAATCTTGAACGATAAATCAGAAACAAAACAACGCTTTACGAATTAGATAATATACGTATATGTACGTATATATGTATATATGTGTACGTATACATATGTGTATATATATATGTACACGTACTTGTGTGTAGTATATGTATGTACGGAAATGGCAAAGATTTTGAATAACCATTGCGGTCCGACCATTTTGGTTCATGTGTTATATTAAACCAGTTATTGAAACACATTCCAGCCCATCTTACGAATACCCAGATGTTTCTGGACCGTCTACGTACTGCGCAGTCCAACAGCGCGTGTGTGATGGAGTCCTTCGACGTTACCGCCCTTTATACAAACGTGTCGAATGACTCCGCAATGCAAGCCATATTCGAACTCCTTACACAACACGAAGGAGAAATAAACATGTATGGCTTCAGGATAGAGCACCTGATGGCACTCTTAAAAGAATGCTTGAGCTACTCAATCTTTAGATGGTCTGGAAAGTACTACGCTCAAATAAGAGGGTTGGCAATGGGACAACGACTGGCTCCAAGCCTTGCCATTGCATTTATGTCTAAGGTGGAAGCACCGGTGACTGATCTCGGGCCGCTACTCTACTGTAGGTATGTAGACGACTGCTTTGTCCTTTGCTCAACACAAGAGGAAATGGACAAATGCTTCGAATTGTTAAACGCACAGTCAGAGTATATCAAGTTCACCCGAGAAAAGCCGAAAGAAAAAGGGTTTCCATTTTTGAACGTTCAAATTCACCTATCAGAAAATGGCTACATTACAAAGTGGTACCGAAAGCCATGTAGTAAAAACATCTTGGTTCATTACCTCTCCTCTCACCCCTCTCACACGAAAAGGGCACTTATAAGAAACATGTTTCGAACAGCAACCAACGTGTGCACGGGAAGAGAGCAGAGAGAGGAGTCCGGGAACTTGGCACGGCAAGTAGCCATTTCTAATGGCTACGAAACTGTAGCTCAGGATAGGTGTAGAGGAAATCGTAGGCCTCCAAACGACAACTCTAGCGATAGAAGGGTCCCGTTTATCCTACCCTTCATCTCAAATGATATAAGTACAGCTATAAAACGCTGCTTAAGAAGGGCGGGTTTAGAGAATTCGGTGAGCGTAGTTGAAATACCACCGAGTAATCTTAAGCGCCAGCTAGTTCGCAACCGCCTATATGACCGTCTATGTGCAACTCAAAATTGCATAATTTGCCCCAGTGGTAGAGACGGTGATTGCATGATCTCGGGTATAGTTTATTTGATCTCCTGTAAGACGTGTGGTGACGAATACATTGACGAAACGGGTATACCCCTCTGTGTCCGCATGAAAGAACACCTAGCCGACAAAAATAGATACCCCGCTAGGGCACTCATAGGACCCAGAGACATAACGGGGACGACTTCGAAGCATGTGTCACGATCCTGGCACGCGAATCAAGAACACAGGAGCGAAAAACTCTCGAGGCACTCTGGATTAATTCCAGAAATCCGAAAATGAACCGCAGGGAAGAATGCCTCATTATCACGCGTGATATAGGGCAGTATATAAAACTGCTTTTCTGATGGGAGGGGCACATTATACTTCCATGTGATTTCTGTGCGGTTGGTCTCTACGTGACATACTTAGTGGAAACCTCATAGAAAGCGGTGAGTGTGCAAAGCTGTGTTCAATGTGATTGAAATCTTGGTTTGGAGTTCCTTTGTTTGGTTATGGAGGCGTCTGGCCGAGTAGATTGCTATCAACTTGACTTTTCCAGGCTCTGAGGAAGGCGAAATCCGCCGAAACGTCAACTTAATCGTGAACAAAGAATAATAACACCTCGCGTTTGCTCAACAAAAATACGAACAAAATTAATAAGACTTCATTATGTCCCGTTTTGATATTTAGCTGTTCCTGAAACAAACGCAGGCCCACGAGATGACTTAGGTGCTGATATAAAGTATTTGGCTGTTTTTGAACCTCTAAAGCTCCAGAGGGAGCGAGTAAAGTAGTAATATAGCTACAACGATGTTGAGATGTTTGCAAAACTCCGAGCCGCAGTGTGTTTGCCACGGAGATCGAACCTCGGTACTACACTTTCCAGGTACTAACGCGTTCATCACTACACCCTGCGTGTCGTTCGTTTATGTTCCTGTCCTACAATAAGCTATATGTTACATATGCATTCAATCACTTTCTGCGATGCTACGAATGGAGTGAAATATATGGCGTATCTCTTGGAAATCGATCACCGCAAAAAGCTCTCAAAGACGCAATCATTTTGGAACATATGCACGTTAACACTCTCGCGACGAGTGATCTCTATACTCTACATCATAGTGAAGTCGCGAGAGTGGTCGGTATGACACCTATTCGTGTCATTTTCCCTGGTGAAATAGCATTGTTTTCTGTACTTCTTTTAATTAATCGATCTTATCCAACGCAGATGATTTTGCATTTGAAGAGTGTGCTGCCTTGAAAGGGTAGCCAGTAAAAATGGGCAACAGCATCACTTCTGATAGTCAATTCACTGCTTTCTAATTTTCAGTCGCGACTACATTCCTCCCAACGGTTTACCGCCTTACCGTGGTTAGGTGTTCCTGGGTGCTAGGCTACGATATACAGCGCGGAGATCCATTCCCTCAGCAGGGTCTCCTAAACTGAGAACGACTTCGACGTTTCCATCAGGAACAACAGCTAAGAGCAAACCTCTAGCAGGATCCATTAGCGTCTTGGTATCAAATTAATAACATGGTGGCAAATCTCCCTCTGATCCACAAAAGAGGTGACCGTGGTGGTGACACCTGGGGCAGACTTTGGCCAGGCTGACCTCGGGACTCCGAGAAAATGCAATGTCTAATGCAGCAAAACCGAAAAAATGGAAATTACGCTGGAGCCCGCACAACCAGTTAGGACGGGCCATTCCAGTATCCAAGTAAATAAGTATGATAACTTTTGGGTATTGGCTGGAATGGGAGGATATCGAAACTAAAAGGTAAACATCTTAATATTCTTTGCACAATTTATACAACTTCATTAAATGCTGATAGCTGTATGAGTGCATAGTGGACGAGTTTTTTCTTCATGTACGAAGGTAGTAATATGCATATAAATATATAATATAAAAAGCATGTGATGATGTGTAGAAGGACAAGGAGCATGTATGAGATAAGAGAATCACCTATATGTTTTCGAAACGCAGAGCAAAACCGATATATAGAATGTAAATCACAGCAAAAGAGGCAGCGCTACATAAAGACTGCAAAAGTGGCCGATGTGATATTCATACGTGTCACAATGAGCGCAACAAAAAATTACGCGTCGTCCGATCCGCAAAAACACGAAATTAGGCGCGGTCGCAAGAGTGTGGAATATGAGTAAGGAGCTGATTCAAGCCAGTCCCGTTCCCACTAGTCCCAACCACACCTCTCGAATTGGGAAATTGGTAACACACTCGTTTGAGAACAGTTGAATCCCTATAACCCATAAAAAGATGGCGCCTGCCTGTGATGATGTGAGAATATCCTAGCGAAGATATCGCAGGATTTCAGGGAAAATTCAATCGACTGGCACTCAACAATACCTATGAAAAAGGCGAAAAATCCCGAAGAAGCAGCCAAACCCACAAATTCGAAGGCTTTTGTGGATGACCGATACAAGTAGACGAAACAAGTACAACAAGAGCTTGGATCACGATCACATGTGATGTCGGGTCGTGTTAAATAAAAAACGAAAAACAAAAGATACAACACCCCGGAACGTCTTCTACAATAGTCGGACAAAAAAAGAACTTATTGAGAACATTCCGAAACAATATTACAACGAGGAGATAGCTGCTGATGTTTAACAAATAGATACACCTTTTAACAGACCTCTTTGGGCTACGGTGAAACAACTAAAACGGAGGACGAAAGCAGCTGACCCTGGCTACAAACGTTTCAAGATTTACACGAATTAGGATATTCGATCACATCAACTCCAGTAAATCCATATCTCTTGCTAATGTACCTTTATGTATCGCAAGTACCTCCCTGAAGTGAAAAGCAGCCAGCAATCGAACTGATAATCGAGATACCAGTCAGAAAATTGCGAGTTGCTAGAATTTCGACGGTTCTCACACAAACAGTGATGCACAATGTACCTGGAAGGCTATGAAACCGTGTTAACTACCGAGTCGAAGTTTAAAAAGCTGCAGTAAATAATAACGTCCTGCCGCCATATACATCCATAGATGTTTACCTGTCTCCATGCAACAACGAATGCTGGTACTTACATCTACAATGGAGGAAGAGAACAAAGAAACTCTGGAAAGAGCATTCCACTTGTTAACCGACCATGCAGATCATTGTGTACAAAGTTAAAGGATAAAAAGAGGATAAAGCTCTTGCCGTTGATCAATCCCTGAGGGATGCGACATGCATTCGATTTCACTAAGCAGCGTTTGGAGGTGATTGAATGCATATCTGGCCTTTACAATGATTCGCGATGGCTTACCGATGTATGCAGCTAATGCCACTATCCTGCGCAGACAACTCCGGTGCCAATTTGCCGAATCCGGAGAGAAGGAAGGCATTGTGAGCCAGGGGCGCGGGGACCTATCCCATGTGTGTGTTGTGTTCAACAGTGCCTCCTACCACCGCGCCAAACGTGCACTGTGTACAGAGTTAGAAAGATATAAACATTCATAAACCTCCCAACGGTTTACCGCCTCATCGTGGTTGGGAGGTGTTCCTGTGTGTCAGGCTGCGATGTACAGCGGGGAACTCATCCCCTGGCAGAGTCTCCCAAGCTTGGAAGGAGACCGATGTTTCCATCAGGAGGCCAAGCTAAGAGTAAACCAATACCAGGATCCACCACTGTCCTGGTATCAAGGTCGCATGGTGGCAAATCTCCCTCTGATCAAGGGCGGCGACTGCCCACGGTGGTGACGACCTGGGGCAGACTTTGGCCTGGCTGACCTTAGTACTCCAGGGAAACACAATCGCCAAACCAGCAAAACTCACAAAAAATGGAGATTATGCTGGGGTCCGCACAACCAGTGAGGACGGGCCATTCAAGTATCAAGTATCAAGTAAACACTCATAAATAAGGACACCAACAAAAACCCTAAGAACATCCAACATATTTCAGGAAACCATGTAAACGTAGTCTTTCGCAACATTGAGATAACTCTAATGGCTAACAAATCCCATGCGTAAAAACGAAGGTGATTACTATTCCATAACCTAACAATCATCTTTATTATCTCATTATAAACTCATTTCATTAAATGATTATGTGAATCGTGGTAAAAACCTAGTACAACACAGAATTCATAACGGACAATGAAACATGTGATCACAGAACGACTAATTAAAACAATACACGTAGTATTTACAAAGTAGTACCTAACTATCAGGAACGCGAAATAGAAACCAAATAGACAATGGTAAGTGTGTTGAAATTAACAATGTCATACGCGAAAACGAAAGTGATTACTGTTCCGTAACATTTCGCAGAAACCGTATAGACATAACCCTAACAGCTAACAAATCCCATGCATAAAAACGAAGGTTATTACTATTCCATAACACATTGTAGTGAGAGAAACCCTATCGAGATAACTTTAACGGCTAAGACAGAACTATAAAAAACTTTGAACTGTAATTAGTTAACTAACACTTTGATTAGCACTTGTTTTCCATCAATTCCAGCAACGTGTGCGTATCCCAATTTGTGGCCATACGAATTAGTGCTTGATACTTTGTCGGTTCTGACAGTGCGGTTAAGATGACGTCAACCACAGTGCACATCTGAATGGTCTGCTCGATAACTGCATTGTTTCTCTCTTGTACGGTTGACATTGGAGGATTCCAGAACAATGTAAGCTGAGCAGGTGGACCGTCGATGAATATCGGATCTCTTGCCATGTCCAAACGCTGAATTTACGCAATGCATATGTGAAAGGAAGAGAAACGACCATGCAATACGTCTAGAAGAATACCGACATTTATGTAGACTCTCTTCACAATTCCGTATTTCAACACGAGAACGTCAAACGAAGCGTCCATTACATGGACCACAACTCCACGTGCTTCAATCGGGCTATTCTGCTGAAATAATACGGCGTTTCTTTTTTGTTCGTAATCATTTTCCCCCCAAAAAAAATAACGATACCTTAACGAACAGACCAAAGAACGTGTCGTCACTCGAACTGCTAACTGCTCTTGCTGCCAATTTTTTATCATTGCAGTGTTGAGCCTAAGAGAAAAGCTTTTAGTGTTGAGTCGGACGACAAAAACAAAAACAGTAATTACTTACCAGCTTTTCTAAATCAGCAACAGTTTTTTCCGTTGGTGGACAGTAGCCGAGTGCTGCAGCAAGTTGTCGATGAACTATTATGTCAGCATAACGCCGCAATGGGGACGTGAAATGCGTATATCTGTAAAAACGAGACAATAAAATCTACATTTTACACTAATGCAAATAAGTAAATAAAACCTATCAAGAGAGAGAACAGCGCCTACGAGCATGGTACAACGGTAGATTATCAACTGAAAGTTCTTATTTTTACCTAGCGTGCTCATACGGTCTCTAACCTTCAAGCGAAAATTATTACCTATAAAGCCTTCCCACTAAACTGTGTAACTATTAAAAGTCTAACAAATGTGGTTAAATAATTGATCAAATAACACGAGTTTCGGCGACACGTATAGTCCAGAGGTCAGAGGCGCACTGCAATACACATGGGATCGATCACCACGCCAAAGGCTCACGAAGCCTTCCTTCCCTTCGGGGTCGGTGAACTGGTACCAGACTTATCTGGGAGAATAACAACACTGACTCGATTAAATCGGTAGGCCACCGCGAGTCATTGTAAGGACCAGATATGCATTCAATCACCTCCAAACGATGCTTAATTAAGTCGAATGCATGGAGCATCCCACACGGATTGATCAACGCCGACAGCTTTATTTTCAACCTTTTTCAACATTAGTTTCGAATGTAGAAGTGAAACGGAGGTCATCTACCATCATCCTCTCCATAGCCTGCCTCACTCACAGAAATTCATCTCACGAAAAACGAAAAGTGAATCAGTTGCATACCCACAAACAAGATATGAAGCATACTTGGTTACTGGTCATATTTTTCTGCATTCGAGCCGGTTAAAACATTGTCAGTGCACTGATTTAACAAGCTCATAAGGGAGCGCTTTAAAAAACTATATTATTCAAAGAGTAAGATAGAGATTACAGCTGTGAGTTAGGTGGGTCCAAAACTGTTTCGAATATGTCTCTCTCTCTCCAGTCAAGGGGTACGAACAGCACTTCCTTCACCATCAACGAATTTCCAAAAGAACAGGTATCGAGATCCAATAAATGCACACGTCACAGTATTGGCAACAAATTATGAGTGAAGATTACACTTGCTTGTGAACACAAACCAGTATAGGATGGAATAAACGTTAAAAAAAAGCAGGTTGGAAAACTCCGCGTATTCAAAAAAAAAATCTAAAAAGGAGTTTCTGTATGAATCTTTGAGAAATAACGCCCTACAATTCGCCTAATGCGACTACGGAAAACTTAAGAATGAACGGCTATGGGCAGTGAAATCAAATCGTTTTGTCTCCAACGAACGCTAACGCGTCAAAACACTACCTGAATAAAACTCCGATCGCACCCTCATGTCAGCTTACTAGTGATATATATATATATATATATACATACATAAAGGATAAAAAGGATAAAGCTCTTGGCGTTGACAAATGCCTGAGGGATGCGCCCGCCACGCATTAGGCCTCAGTAGGCATCATTTGGATCACTCCACTAGTCGATTGTTGCGCTTCAGTTTCTTGTTCTAAACCCAAAATTTGAGGCATACCTGGGACAATCCGGGAAAAGAGTTTATATCTATGTTGCTAGCAATTTTTATATTTATGTTTACACATTTTATATCCAATTTAATGTTCAAACAGAGACCACGAGCATGAGTAGGAGACAGGAATACAGGGAACATCACCTCCAAGTTCCCTTGACCTAAAGCCACAGTACAGGTCTGATTCCTCTAACTCTTAAAAGAGAAATGGAACCAAGAAAAATACAGCGTCTCTCGACCCAGCTACGGAGAACGATGGAAGGAATTTTAGTATGCACTCTCAGATATTGGGTTTCACGCATATCAAACAATTTATCTAATAAAACTCAAAACAGAAACAAGCAGGCAATACTTCGACATCTGCTCTTTTAGATTGACAAGATTAAATTTCAGTTACGGTTGTTGAACTTCGCCAAAAGTGCCACTTTTTTTTATCTTTTTTACCCACCGTTATAAAGTGTTTCACTGCGTAGAAACGAAACGATGCTTGGTGCCGATGGATACTCGAAGCGGAAAGAAGAGAAATTTATGGACACAAAACTTTGCGCTGTCCCGGTGTGGAACACGACAGCCCAATCAGTGTTATCTTATACTATGCAGATGACGCGAAGCTTAACACCTCGACTACGTCCAGTTTATCAATTACACAGTCTGGATGATGTCCAATGCAAGAAAAGTGCCGTCCAACAGATTGGCCATTCGCGACGGCAAAGATCAAAAAGTCAGGTAAGGATTTTCGCAAACACAGCCATGCACGAAACACATCACCTCCACTGATGACCACGACAAAAAGCAAATCAAAAAAACGTAAGAATTGTTGATTATCGAGTTATTTGTAAAGATGATCCACTGAGGCATATCGGAGTTCAACAAAAACGTACACGATTGAACGTTGCAACACTTTCTGAACTCACAACGGTACATTCAGTGCATAGTGGTGGTACTCGCCGCGTTTTTTTGCAGATCCAGCGCACATGTAGTATCCCATTTGCATCGGCTTGGCTAATAGCATCGAAAGTACCTACAATTTTTATTAAATAAACACTCCAAATAGGCAGTTTGATGCGTGTGTACAAACGTCATACCTGGTTTATTGACTGTAGAAGCGAATTTCCACCCTGGAACTTACTCAGCGAAGACGCTAGGCGAGCAGATGACTCGGCATCCAGAGGAAAACCGATTTTCTCGCACAGCTCCAGCTGAAACAAATAGCGCTACAAGAGTACAATTCTATATAAAAAAAATTGGATAAGAATGTGTTAGGACGTTTAATTCTCAGACAATGAAGCGATTTGTTGACTAGAATGGAGCCACTACTCACAACTTCCCGAAGGAATTTCTGCTTAGGCGCCGAGTGCCTCCGAAGAAATGCAGTACGCGGGAAATGCGATTCTATCTTCGTTGCCACGCAAACATTTGCCAATAGCATGAACTCTTTCACCAATTTATGCGACTCTTGTAGCTAGAAATGTACAAACGAGTGTGTAAAAGATGGACCATGCATTCTAAGAGAACACGAACCTCCTCTGCTTTCACCGAAATCGGCATCTTTGTCTCCGCATTCAGAGTAAACACCAACCTCGGTTGTTCGATGCGCAGTGCTCCATTCTTCACACGTGTAGAACGCAAACGACGGGCGAGCATATGTAACTGCATCACCTGGTTCAGTAATGTTGTAATGTTATATTCTGAATATTACAAAAATATGCCACTGAGTATGTTGCGTTCAGTAACAAAATCAGAGAGTATACCTCAATCAACAGAAATAACGCACCTTTCTTCGAATTTCAGGAAGTGAAACATCGCCATGGATTTCAGGATAATCTTCTTCCACAAGTATTTTCTCAGGTTCCTCGATAAATCCCTACAAAGGAAAGTGTCTCTCGCCAATTCTTCAGAATAAAACCATGCTTTCCGCTTCAAACCGATCACAGTCTACAGAGAACAGGACTCTAAAGGAGTGGCGCAAAACCATCTCTCGTAACAGTTTGTTGGTCTGACATGAGAGACTGTTGCTGACGAGAAAATCGTTAGGATAGGATATTCCGGCGTAGATACAAAGGGTGCACGCCCAAAGGATGCTTGCAAACAGTACACCGTTGGAAACGTCACAGTTGCTCTATGATGATATGAGTGGAAATAGAAGGCACATATGTTGAGAAATCGATTATCGAATGCTGAAAACGTGTTGTTGGATAGTGAGTGAAACTTTCTTCGTCACAGAGAAAGTAGGAGTATTCCAAACAAAAAAAAACGTCTTCATCCACATTTCTACCAACCTCATCTCATCTTATTAGATATTAGAACCCGAAAAGATATTATCATCAACAATACATTGAGGAACTATGTGTGGGGCACAATGGACCGCATGCACTGGGTTCAATACATTTCTCGGACAGTGAAAATTTAGGTGTACCCGTAAAAATCATTACGTGATTAATCATCTCATGTCCAATGAGTATGCAAAGAATAACCTGGACATGACTGTAATCTAGCTGAATGCGAGACCGAATGATTGTACGTCCGAACCACTCATCGACTACAGAGCCATCCTTGTCCATCTTCCACATAACAGAAAAGGCTAGCCGATCTTTACCTGGTATAAAACTGCAGACATCCTCAGTAAGAACACGCGGTAACATAGGGATGGACTGAAATTCCAAAATTTCCCGGTTCAGGAATACAACTTTTGATAATGCATTTTTACACAGACTTAAAAACGTTATTAAAACTATTCCTCAACTAAGCCTAAAGATATAACTACTATCACATAGAAACAGGAAAGCAGTTCACCTTGTGAACAAGATTGACAGTACAAGCTCTATTTGCTGCCCATGTATCCAGTTCGGTATTTTCGAAAACAAAATGGGACACATCAGCCACATGAACTCCGATCTGGAAGCATGATTACCTTTTCGTAATTTGTGTTTTCAACATTATGACAAATACATGTTGTTGCTACTTTTGAAACAAGTTTGCCCGTCCCACTAAGAGCTGTAAGGATTCTGTTCCGCTACCTAGGGGGTAACTACGGTAAAGCACTAAACAGACATGTACATCTGTAAATGCAGGATCGATGTAAATGAATTATAAGAAACATAAGCGTTCACGAAATGTCATTTACGCTTTCCATGTACATTTTAGTACACATAAACTGCAAGCTCTACAGTTTGAACTCTTCCTGCTACGAAAACAATTTAAACACGAATATTTCCTGTACTAACCGCAACCCTCTCAACGGTTTATCATCTCATCGTGGCTGGAATGTGTTCATGTGTAAAGCAGGGGGATTCATTCCTCTGGTAAGGCCGCCCAAAATGAGAAGGAGTAGGGCATTTCAATCAGAAAGCTCAGCTAAGAGTAAACCAATACCAGGATCCACCACCGTCCTCGTATAAAACTGGTCTCATGGTGGCAACTTCCCTCTGATTCACAACGACTGCGACTGACTATGGTGATGACGACCTGGGTCCAGACTTCAGGAAGACACAATGGCTAAACCAGCAAAACTTCAAAAGATGGAGAGTGTGCCGGAGTCCGCACAGCCATCAAATACGGGTCGTCCAAGCATCCAAGTAAGTAAGTATTGACTGCAACTTTTTGCATTTTTGGTGTGTACGAAATAAGAAGTCGAAACAGACATTCAAATGGTGAGTCTTCACCATACGTGACGTGCCAAGATTTCTTTTACTGATTTCGTTGTCTCTCAGTCGCAAAAGACAGGTCTCCGATCAACCTATGGGTTTAGGTGCAACCTAAGAACCTGTCGTCTTCTCACCTTACTGAGATGTCAAATGATTGCGGAACATGTTCTGAAGTCGTAACAACAGTTCATAATATCTCGTTAAGGATCGGTCGCATTCTATAGAAACAGCTTTCGCGGGTTACACCATTTCGTAGTTCGCGGTTATGATAAGATGAGAATGGTTGCATTACGCATACCGTCGTCATAACATGGTAACTCTGCAAGCACACTTAGATAGGCCTTCCTCTAAAGCAATCTTAGCCAGTCAGACAGCGGTATATAAACAAGTACTGTACAAACTCCTTCCTCTATTCATAAAAAAGTGAAGAAGACTCATCACCAAACATTTAGTCACACTTCTTCACACATTAAAATTCTGGTTAGCCCGCTTCTTTGACTGACTACTCCCCGCTGAACTTATCAACCTTATAGCCACCATCTTAGGCTTCACCCTCTGCTTCACCATTTTCAGGTCGTCTGATGGGAAGCGCAAGAGTCTCACTATGCCCAGTGTCTTCACCTTCCTCATGTTCGTTCGTAAACCCATTCGAACGAGAACATCGTTCAATTCATTTTCTGCCGACATAGATTCAAAGCTGTAAAATCCAGCTTCCTGATATTTCCCTTTTTTCAATTTCCACGGCACATCATGGTTATGATATAAATGGGTTGTGGTAATACAACAAAAAAGTGTAGCAGAACATGCATACGTTGCCGAACCGATTACCAAATGCCAAAACATCGTGGCTTAAATAGTACAAAAACGCGTAAAGGACAAGATGTACATATTTAAAACCATGAAAACTGTGAAGCATGAGTCTAAAAACCAGGTAAAAATACACAATGGGGACGGGATCATTTCTTGGGAACGGATTTTCACCGAGATGACTCTTCTATCTCGTTCAGAGGTGAAATAATCTTGACTGTGTTACAAACGAGCGACTCACTTCAAATCCAGGTGTTCCTTTACCGTCGCAACTGTTTATTTCATCAATAGACAATGCGTCCTCTAATTCGTGAGCATTCTTAGCACTAATGGTGAACGTGACGGTATGACGTAAATCGCGTCGATATTTGAACTCCTTCTAAACATTGAGCAGTTAGAGGAACGTCTCTTACTTACGAAGATCCAACCAAGAAATTTTCGCACTGGGAACTCGAAAAAAGCCTTCCGCTAGAACAAAACGCTTAAAGAGGTGCCATGGCCTTACCTCATCTATTGTCCACTGTTTAGACTCAATTATAGGTAGACAATTCATGACTGGAACAGAAAATTCGCGTGTGTCGATATTGTTCGCGAACAAGAGACCTTCAGTTTCAGACTAAACGGAGTGAACTCTTAAAATTATCATAGATATAATAGAAAAAGTAACGTTCACTCTTCATCTCTTCATACAACGAATCTGTTTAAGTCTGTACCTGTTTTCATGCTCAACGACAGTCACATCTTACCATAGTTTACCAGTTTAAAAACAACAAATACAAGACAGAAACAGATCAAAAGAACAAGTGAAATCTCTATTTGTATTTTGTCAACTATGGATAGTTTAGCAAGATACTTGGATACTACGTGCATGGCCTATCTTCACTGTTTATGCGGTCCCCACCATAATTTACTTTTTCGGATTTTTGCTGGTTTAGCCATTCGTTCCCGGAATCACTATGTCCAAAGACTGACCCACGCCGCCGCCACCACAAGCATTTGCCGCCCTTGTGGATTAGAGGGAAATTTGCCACCATGTGACTTTCATACCAGGACGGTGATGGTTTCTGGTATCCGCTTACTCTCGACTGGGCTTCCTGATGGAAACGCCGGGCTCCACCTCAACTAGGGAGGCCCTACTGGAGGATGAATCCCACGCTGTATATCTCCAGTCCGACACCCAGGAACACACCTACCAGCCACGATGATGGGTTAAATTGTTGGGCGAGTTTAGTAAGACTGTGGATGTAAAGTGCTGACACGGTCAATAAAGACGCAGTTCATATTCAGATAGAAAGGCTTACTCGCCTAACGTTTCGAGTTTCGACGTCCTTGTCTTCATCAAAGCCGATCGACCATGGCTGTGGGTCTGATCATCAGCTCTGAGTAAGACGAAGACGTGGAAATGTTATCCGAATAACTCTTTTTATCAACTTCGTGTTAGCTTAATAACCGAGAAAGGAACTGATTATCAATTCCGATGATAAATGACCGTGGGCTTGAAAAATATAAATTCGAGAGCCTACCTCTACATCACCTGCTACTCCCAGAGTACGTTCCAATTTTCCTCTAGCGAATTGCGCCGTTGCTTGCCATTCAACCATTCTGGCGACAAATATAAATTTCGCGAAGTCCTTAATTCTGGCGGCTAAGGTGAAATCCTCACTACATTATGTGCTCTTCAATTTTTGATAGATTCCGTACAAAATAAACAAGTTTCATTCCAACATTTTCTTAGTGTCTTAAATGAATTGGTGAAAACTACACCAACAGAACTATCACTACCTGTGGCTTTTCGAAGAATCCAGATGGCAACTGTTCTGCAGGAATCAACATACGTGGCATACGAGAATCAGTTGGTGAAAACAGTGCCCAGTTAAGATTACCATCCGTCATCATTTTCAATTGTCCCATTGTCGCTCGACAGTTTTTCATTTCCATGATATACATCACCTGGAGGAAACATAAATCACTTCGACCTACAAAGAAAGAATCATCTCTGCTACTTTTTCAAAGCTGGTCATTTCACTTTTGGTGTATAACTTCTGGCCGCTAAATCGCTTAAAATGGTAACCACGAAAAGTGGTGAAATAACCCAATTAAGAAAGTAAAACACATAATGATTTCGTCACAATACTGGAATGACTTCCAGTACCAACCCATGCAGGAAGCACGGATTTCTTTACACAGCTCGTGATATTGGATCACTAATTTGAGCCAACCACTATTCTGGCTATAAAACGTTAAGCACAAATGAAATATAATTGGATTTAAGTAGAATCTATCCTAACTTTCTTTAGCAGGAGCAGTTTCCCTTCCAAAGTCTACAAAGCGGAATTACAATTCTGAATGACGCTTATAAAATGATACCTCAGCAGTTTTCTGAAGGCACACGTCTGGCACTCCCCAGTCTTCATCGGGCATGTCAGAGAGTGTTCTGTAAACAGATCGCTTCCCACGTGCAGAGATTTGGCCACGTTTAGTTATACCAGCAATTTTTCTTGCTACTTGTGTGTTCGTCAACGTTGTCAAGTCACCCATACGTCCTATCGATAGTGAATCGACGGTCCTCTACAAAAATAAAAGCATATTTCTTCAGTTCTTCTAAAGTGAATTCTGTTGTATTCTATTCTACATCACAGAACGCACCTGTACATCTAGAGAAGGAAGGCTAGGATGAGGCATAGGCAAAGCTGACCCTTGGCCCAACATGCACTCTCGACGAGCGATCTCGAGCTAAACAAAGTGAACCTATACATTTTTTTGCAATACTGTTGAGATATTTATCACAAAATGAACACCTTATAAAACTAATAAACCTAGATGTTTAACTACATAAATTCGAGTCATGATAGTATTTGAAGCAGCTAGGAATTCTTCGACATTTTACAAATTCAAATTTAAATTACTGCCTAAAAATCACATCAATAGAAGAAACTAACCACTAGCCTCCTTAGTGAAAATGTTTGAAGTGCACTAATATACTACCTGGGCTCCAATAATCACCATTGCTTGTCGGCCGTACTTTCTATCTTTACTAGGAGGCACCGTTTGATTCAAACTTGCCCTCCTAATGAGTGAATCAGTCAAACCTCCAATAGATATCTAAAAGGAACAAATAACACAAGACAGATACTATATTGTGGTCATATTTGGATATAACGGACAATTACCTCAACCAGGTCATCACATTTCGGAGCAGCCACAGGTGGAATAGTGATTGGTTGGCCATTATCTTCACGCGATACGTTCAAATGACCTGCTCGCCATGCTTGGTAGAGGTTCTCACGAATCTGGTATTTCTCCACTTAATTATAGTGACAGTAAGCTAAATAAACTATGAAAAAGTACGACACACCACCCAGTTCATGCGATCTTTAATACGTACAACAACGACATCGCCATGCAACGCTCGATTTCGATCATGAATACCAAGAATCAGTAGATCCAGCTGGTCATCACCGTCTGGGCTATCAACGTACGATTCTTCATAGTTGCGTTGATTGACACAAAGTGATCCCTTAAAAGCTAGAAGGATAAATCTATCGGCGTTGATCAATCCCTTAGGGATGTGCCATGGATTCGGCTTCATTAACCGTCGTTTCGAGGTGACTGAATGCATATCTAGCCTTCATAGTGACTCGAGGTGACCTGCTGATGTATCGAGTCGGTGCTCCTATCCTCCCAGACGAGTCTGGTACCAATTTGCCGAATCTGGATGGAAGGAAGGCTTGGTGGGCCGTGGGAGCCGGAATCTATCCCATGTGTATTTTAAGGAGCCTCCAACAACTGTGCCACACGCACCATTCAAAGTAAGCCCTTAATCCCTTTATAGACACAGCTTAAATCACCCCGTAATAGGAAATCTAACTGCTAAGTTATCATAAGCTAACTGCACCACCGCCACGTCTTAGTAACTAATACACCTGGAAATGAGCTGGAAAATGAAGAAATACGTGTCCACATGTGTTGCTGCGCATGAATGAAGTAGAAGGGAGTGAGGTAGTTCAGATACTGCGCTAAACTCTTAGAAAACACTTTAATCACCTTCAGCAGATCACCTGTAGCTAAACCTCTGGCTACCGCGTCCGAGCTCATATAAGGCATGAAATAGGGTTTGCGTGTTTTTTGACTACTCGACAGACCAGTCGACTGGCTTGAACTTTGATACATTGATAAACTCGTGCTGAAAAATTTTCGTTGAATAAACGGCACTGATATCACAGAACTCAGCCTTCACCTTGGTCTTGGTGGAAAATAGCTGTTTGTTGCTCTATAACTTAGAGAAGTAGTGGAGGCCGTTCGTCGTGTAGGAACGGTGATGGCATGGATATCTCCACCTTGAACAGGATCCTTATAGAGAGCAGCGTAACCTAAACTTCATAGTAACAGTAACTAAAGCATTGACAGAGCACTAAAACATACCATACTGGTTGGAAGAAGCAGAGTGGTGCGAACGCGGTGGTGGTGAGGATGGCCTCATTCTATGCACTGATGTCGAAACAGTGCGATTCAAAGGGAACATCGGCGATAAGTTCACCCACGGCAACAGAAAATCTGGTGACAACGGTACACCTCTACTACACTGATGATTGTCACGGTAATAGAAACCATCACCTAAAAATTCATCTTTGAGGAAATACGAAACCGATATTCATGTGACTGGCGAACGCGAAGTAACGAATCAAATGAAAAAAGTGTCCGAGTCCGGATATTTCATGTAGGCGGTTTATATGAACAGCTAAAAGATGACAGAATTAACAAATATTACAACCTCTGGACACAACATATAATGCTGAAGAGAGCCAATCCGCATCTATCTCAGTCTTCACCTCTGGGCAAAGGTGAAATAGCTTGTATACTAAACGTGTACTGTAGTCACAATAGTGCGACAATTGAGAATTTAGCTTCTTTATCACTTTAATGCTTACTTAAACTTTTGGATGACCCGACTTCACTGGTTGTGCATACAGCATCATAATTTCTGCTCCTCCTCCACTCCCCTTCACGATGTACATCACAGTCCAACTCCCAGGAATACCTAGCTCCCACGATGAAACGGTAAACCATTGGGAGGAAATATCACCTTAATATAACTTTAATGGTGCTGAGATATTTGCAAAATCCCGGATCGCAGGTGTCTGCTGTGGGAAGCGAACGCGATGTTGTCGTTTCCGAGGAGTAACGCGTTCACCACCACACCATGTGGGTCCTTCGTTTCGCCTGTCTCTCAGCTGGTTCCATCGATCTCTGCCATCACCTTAATAATGCCCCAAATTCAAGGTCACGCTCTAAGAAACAAGAGGAATTCGTATAAGCTTGTTTTGTGAAACAACACATGTCAAAATCTGATCTGTGCTTCCAGAAGCGTGAATTAACGAAGGGATAAAGAATAGAAGAATTATGTGCTCAAAGGTGATTTATCCCTCAGCGATATCCCGTGCACCCGAATCAAGTCAGTATTTTACATCCTCTGCGGTGAATATGGGATGTTTTGATAGACCATAGCGCGGACAGTAATCCGCGACCACGTTTATAACAGAGTAACAGTAACTACTGCACAACATAAACCCAAAAATCGGGAAACAAAGGACCTGATCATACCTTGAAACTGATCATGAAACGCTACTCAATAGTCGACACGAACAAAAAAAACCCTATTCGAACATGTCCTAGAAGCTTTCTTGTAGTTCTGTGACGGCAGCATTTGGCTGAATCAGAGGAAGGTTAACCTACCTAATGGACCAAATATATTGGTGCGGTAGTGCGATGAAGACGAAGTGTACGCGTCCATTGCCGTCTTGAACAATTCTGGACGAAGCGTCATCGAATTCGGTCCTGAGTCAGGATAATGATTGCAAATTCAAACCAGTCCCAGTCATGCGATTGCTACTTAGATTCCATGTGTTTGGAATGACATGCAAACACATAAATCACTGTTAAGCACAACTAGCATAACTGGAAGCGCAAAGAAGATTCCTCTGTGGTCAAAGATATTCATCCTTTACTTTTTAAAAAGGTGCAAACTCACTAACGGACGGAAAGCCCGGGACCTGAGGCATCTGACGCAAAGCGGCGCTAAATATTGCTTCAGGCTCGACGTTATTTCCAATGAGTCGATGCAAAATCGTTTGACCAACAGAAGTGTTTGACTGCGATCTTGCTAGACTTGATAAATGACCATATCCCGCACCCATCACCTCATTGACTGGCACTTTACCAGTGCGAACCTTAAGTTAATGGTCATGGCCGAGACGAGATTTAGCAAAACAAGCCTCAATGAGAAAGAGGTTGGTGGGGCAGGAAACAACTCAGTGATTTTTACCCTTTTTTGTAATTCATCGAGTAACGCCGAACCACTCCTAGACAGATCAGACTCGACTGATGACACGGATCTGTTCTGAATATTCTGAAAATGTGTTATAACCTGCCTCAACAATGACCTTGAAAAAAGCTTCAACTTCTTACTTTGCTTATTTCTTTAAGTCTATCTTTGCTTTTTTTAGAATGCCTTCGTCTCTTCTGAGAACCGCAATTTTCCTAAAATACTCATGATTTGAGCAGGATACTGGCAGATTTCACAGAGATATCCCTGCAATGGTGAGATGGAAGCAATGTTAAAGATAATCAGCGACAACAGCGATGATGAATAGATCCGCAATTCATACAGATTTTAGGTCCATAGCCAAACCTCTCTATTTCCTTGAAAACCAACATAACAAGCACTGATGCAATGATATAGCTGCGGAAGGAAGAAGATACTTACTTGGATACTGGGATGGACCGTCTTCACTGGTTGTGCGAGCCCCATCATAATTTACATTCTTTTTTCGGAGTTTTGATGGTTTCGTTATTACGCGTTCCTGGAGTGCTGAGGACAGCATGGCCAAGGTCTGCTCCAGGTCGTCCCCACCACAGGCGGTCGTCGTCCTTGTGGATCAGAGGGAGATTTACTATCATGCGACTTTGATAGCAGGAAAGTGGTGGATTCTGGTATTGGTTGGCTCTTAGTTAGGCCTCCTGATGGAAACGCCGGACTCGTTCTCAGCTTCGGAGACCTGCAGTACGGATGAATCACTCTGCTGTACGTCGCAGTCCGACGCCCAGGAACACCTCGCAGCCATTATGAGATGGTATACCGTTGGGAGAAATTGTGGTAATGAATGTACTAAAAGCAGACCTTATTGATACTTGTTGTTACCACTTCACTGGAGTCATCTGTTGTGGCAGCACATGTTGGCAACGATTTCGACTCCTTTAAGAAGAAACAATCACCTAACGCAAGTCTTTAACCGCTAATTCTACAGAAGCATAAGTCACCTTGGATTTTTCTAGTCTTCTGCATCTTCGCTTTTTTCGAGTGGACAAGCGAGATGAGGCGTTTAACGAACTTTGTTCAGCCGCTCTCACTTCAATCATCTAAAACAACTCAATTTACAAGATGTGAGCTTAGTAACTGATCATTAACCACGACGATGAACGTCGCTTCATTTTCTGAGCCGTAGGACATTGCAAATAGAACAGAACCATAGAGGTGACTTATATGAATACAGCCTCTACACACTAATACACCAATCGGCAAGAGATACCGGCGGAGATGAGACATCATCTGGATGAATTGCAAACAATGAGGAAGAAAAACCACGAGAACAGAATACTACGTTCGTCAAGTAACCAATTAAGGATAAGAAGATCTATTTATAGGTTTGTTTCACAACATTATTGAATCGCTGAGTAAAGTAGACCGGTTCGGAAAGAGTATAGTTCCTGATGTCCGATGATGAAGCCGACTGACAAGGATACGAGAGCGCCAACTGAAGTGGATACCCGACATTCCCGCNAGGTGACTTATATGAATACAGCCTCTACACACTAATACACCAATCGGCAAGAGATACCGGCGGAGATGAGACATCATCTGGATGAATTGCAAACAATGAGGAAGAAAAACCACGAGAACAGAATACTACGTTCGTCAAGTAACCAATTAAGGATAAGAAGATCTATTTATAGGTTTGTTTCACAGCATTATTGAATCGCTGAGTAAAGTAGACCGGTTCGGAAAGAGTATAGTTCCTGATGTCCAATGATGAAGCCGACTGACAAGGATACGAGAGCGCCAACTGAAGTGGATACCCGACATTCCCGCGCCCATTATTGATATTCCCTTTTGATTGAACATTTGACCAGAGGTATGATGTGCCTTGCTCTACCTTCTTACAGCCATAATAAAAAATGTTAAAACTGTAATCTGTAGAACTCCAGTAGCCAAACGGAAGCTGTAGATGGTACCCGAGGATGTATATTGGTACCGGCTTCCTTCTCTGTATTTTCCATCTTTATGATCTGTTTGCACTTTTTACGTCTCACTGAAGATCTAGGTTGCATTGACTAGCTGATGACACTGTATCGCACAACCCTCTATCAGCCGTAAAGCCTCACAAGATGGCTAAAATGAGTTGAACACAAATGTAAGGGATAGAAGGTGATGGATTGTAGATCGACAGTAGTGTAGATCTAAACGTTCAGGCTCATAGTGGCGCAACTTCGCGGATTTTTTCATTTTCCCTGTGCTTGTTATCTGAAATCCATGGATTCTCTTTGGATAAGATGGTCCATTACTCGTGAAGCCGCATTCTNTCACTGAAGATCTAGGTTGCATTGACTAGCTGATGACACTGTATCGCACAACCCTCTATCAGCCGTAAAGCCTCACAAGATGGCTAAAATGAGTTGGACACAAATGTAAGGGATAGAAGGTGATGGATTGTAGATCGACAGTAGTGTAGATCTAAACGTTCAGGCTCATAGTGACGCAACTTCGCGGATTTTTTCATTTTCCCTGTGCTTGTTATCTGAAATCCATGGATTCTCTTTGGATAAGATGGTCCATTACTCGTGAAGCCGCATTCTGTGCTCTACGGTGGGAAGGAGGAGCTTAAATGCGGACCAGAATGACCAGAAAACTCGTCCTAGGACCTAAGTGGACTCAACGACGGATTCTGTCACTGATTAAACGGACAAATCGGCGTCGATATGGATGTGGATTATATCCTACAAGGCGACTGGAGCGAAAGCCTATAATCAAGTGAATAGAACTTCTATGCGAGGTAGTTTGGAGGAGCTTCCATCGCGTAATTTCATGAGATCCTGAAGTGGTTCCCGGAGGATGCACAGCTACTCATGTCATCCATAAACCCAGTCACGAACTCTTTCCTGGCAGTAGAAGTGGAGAATCCCTAATTAAATGTCTACTTTAGGAACTCAAAGAGGAGCTGTATCTACTGAACACTGGACTTAACGGAAACGAATGTGCCCTTTGTTGTTGGCTACTCAGTACTTGTCGTAATTATACAAGTAGCAGAATAGTCCGTATTACAGGTTAACCCTCGTGGTTTTACTATNAATGCGGACCAGAATGACCAGAAAACTCGTCCTAGGACCTAAGTGGACTCAACGACGGATTCTGTCACTGATTAAACGGACAAATCGGCGTCGATATGGATGTGGATTATATCCTACAAGGCAACTGGAGCGAAAGCCTATAATCAAGTGAATAGAACTTCCATGCGAGGCAGTTTGGAGGAGCTTCCATCGCGTAATTTCATGAGATCCTGAGGTGGTTCCCGGAGGATGCACAGCTACTCATGTCATGCATAAACCCAGTCACGAACTCTTTCCTGGCAGTAGAAGTGGAGAATCCCTAATTAAATGTCTACTTTAGGAACTCAAAGAGCAGCTGTATCTACTGGACAGTGGACTTAACGGAAACGAATGTGCCCTTTGTTGTTGGCTACTCAGTAATTGTCGTAATTATACAAGTAGCAGAATAGTCCGTATTACAGGTTAACCCTCGTGGTTTTACTATTGCGAGAAATTGCTGTGGAGTGCTTGACGAAAAGAAAAAGGCGCGACTTGAGATCGGGTGTAGGAATCGCTGGTGCTTTTTACAAGGCAAGACAACCCGTTTCTGCATCATTCTGCTGTTAATTCCAAGCGAAATGTTTATTTTATAGAAAACAATAAAGAGTTGATCCAGAAGGGGCGAAGACGATTTCACTTGACTTCCCTGGCATTTGCCATAGAAGACGACTTGTGGAACCCATTAACATATTGACGACGAGATGAGTGATTCATACATGACCCGTTTTCTTCTCTACTGTTTATTTTTCTGCATGAAACTGTATCGCTACACGGTTTGGAGTCACTCGTTAGCTTATTCAGCAAATATGTTGTTGCGAACGTCGGCTAAGAATAGCTCTGTTCTGCGCTTGAAGGTAAACAATGAAACTTCCTCTTCGGACCACTTCATCCACGGATTCGAATCACACGGTGGGTACTCGGGCACTGCTGCAGCTGAGCACTGGAGTTTGCAAATTACGACGTTCCACTGACACGAAAGGATGGGAAACTGCGGAAACTTCACTGTAGACATTACTTTAGTAAGTAGAAGGATTTTCGTCTACAAAGTGCTTCTCCATCAATGTGGTCCCACAGCGGATTTCTTTGCAAGCATTACAAAATCCGAACTTTTTTCCCCACACTCTGATGCTGTAGATGATATCTCCACCCTTATTTTCTACACTGCCCCTCCCAATTTTTTTGCTTTTCACTACTCTTTCTTATAATTTTCCCCGTACTGTTTGGATATTCCATGGTCGTCAGCACTCGCGATCTCTTCAATGTACCCTTCTCACACATAGTCCATGTGCAATCACGCCACCAAAATTCTGTACTTTTTACAATTTACAGTCTTCGCATACAAATTACGTCCGCAGTTTATTCTTTTTGCGACAATTATCGGAATAATCTAAGAAATGTTTGTTGCATTGACTAGCGTGCACTCTAGCAGATTTGCAGCTGTAAGAGGATAGATGATAAAACTGTCCTCATTAATAAGTCCTTGAGGGATGTACCATGCATCGAACTCTATACGTGGAATTTTAGTGCGATTGAATGAACAATTTGCCTATACTTGTCGTGGCTTACCACTGTATCACTTTGGTGCTGCTATCCCTTGCATGCAAGACGCATGCAAATTTGCCAATCCAGGATGAATGGAATGCTTGGTGAATCCGGTGAGCAGAATCGAACCAACGACCAGGAGGAATGTACTGCTAGGTTTCTCTAGTCACTGCGCTACACGTGCGTTTACAGCCATGATTACGTTTATTAGAAACCGAAACATCTCGTTGTCCTTGAATTTCAGTGACATTTTCCACCACCTGGCTACTTAAGCGTTCAGAAACTTCTTTTCGCTTCAGTCGAACTTGAACAAACTTCGGCTATGAAGGGTGAATGGAAGGGACAGAGAGACCAAAGGACCTCTCCTTTTTCTCGATGGTTGTCGCTTCTTATTACTTATTCTCCCCTTATCCATATCTATTGGCATTCTCTCTGATACATTTCAGATTCTTTTTCGTCGGCTCAGCACAGAATATTCTATCGATTCACGCTCGGTAGGCAGTCAATCAAAAAGAAGCTGTGTTCGTCTGTTCCAATCACTGCGATCGCCCAATGTCATTGTATAGTATCTGCAGATATAGAAATCAAAGAAAAACCGCCGGAATATGGCTTTCATGTTTTGCAGGTTCCACTACATGCGGGTGAAAATATGACTGAATGGTGGACGAGTCTTTTTTCTTCCACATTAAAAAGTTGAAAGTGTTTCAAAAGTAAAGAAAGATCTGTAGAAGAACCTATAGGATGCGTAGGATACCAAAAATACGGAGGTGGGAATTACAGAGCAAAGACAGACAGAATTATAAAGCAGAATTTTCAGTAAAACATGAGGGCTACAGAGGAGTTGAACTATGTCCGAAGTGAGTCACACCTTGCTCACAACTACAGCAGTCGAACCTGCGCGTTACATGAGCCAGCCACGTAAAATCGGCGCCGAAGGCTTAAGGTGGTCCATTTAAAAGTTGGAATAACGAAAATCATTTAACCTCTCAACATTTACTCGTCGAAGTAGATGGAACAAAAGGCAGGTTTTTGATGCAATGCATTATTTACTGAATATTTTGCAGCCATTGAGCAGCCATTATTTTCACTTCTTACGAGTCATGGAGCGCTATCCGAGGATTCATTTACATAAATAGGTTTAAAATACCCAAATAT
>UYYA01005247.1:0-31523 GCA_900624975.1 Angiostrongylus costaricensis | reverse complement strand
ATCAACTTGACCTTTCCAGGCTCTGAAGAAGGCGAAATTCGCCGAAACGTCAGCTTAATCGTGAACAAGGAACAATAACATCTCGCGTTTGCTCAAAAAAATACGAACAAAATCATTAAATTGTACTATTAGGATGAGGGATGTATACGAGGATTTCGTTCAACTTCTTTTTTCAGTCACGTTCTCATGCAGATGATACTTTGGAAAAAGTAGAGAGCTCAAAAGAACTCGCTGAGCGAACTAGCAGGACCTCAGTGGCAGTGAAAAAGGCACGAAAAGGTAACGAAACAAAAAATGAAAAGAATGCGTTAATGAAGGAAGCCGTTAAAGAACTGGAGAATGCAGTGCCGAAACAAAGGAACGGACGTAACAAAGGATGATCCCTGAGATGTTTCCAAGAGACGATGCCGTTTAGATAAACAAAAAGCATGAAATCCGAGTACAGCGTACAAGTTTATGTTTAGAAAACAAATATGTTGGTCTATGTGATCGTTTATCAATAGAGAGACTTGTCAAGAAGATGTAACGCTTCCCTTTTACTAAAAAGGACTATCTAGCACAACTTCATGACCGAAAAACATCTGGTTATCCAGAATATCAAGAACGTTTATCCGAAAATATTAGTTGAAAGTGATTCCCTTCTAAATTTTAACTTAAATGTGGAAATAAATGTTGATGGCGACAAGGAAACTAAAAGACTATGAATCATTCCGCCTCAGACTTTTGCTCATGATGCATTCTGTAGCAATTGCCACTTCCCTTTACTCATTTCTGCCTTCAGTTTCTTTCTCAATATTGCTATGATTAATTTTTTGCAAAGCTTTTCGAAGTTTCTTGAACTAGCTATATAGCTTCAGTCAAGGCTGACTTAAGCTAAACGTTAAGGGGTAATTATTTCCTATGGTATTACGTGCATTATGGTTTTACGGTCATTACGACTGATTGTGCAATCGCTTGACTTTGGTGCTATATAGTCAAAATAGTAAATCGATAGCCATATTTTAGGTCTTCAACTATTAACTTTATTTCTGTAATTATTTCTCTACATTCTTGTTGAGCAAACACGAAGCGTTACATTATTCTTTAATTTCTTTATTAGGATAAAACTGACGTTTCAGTGGATTTCGCCTTCTTCAGAGCCAGGAAAGGTCTAGTTGACTGAAATCTACATGGCAAAACTCTTTCTCCATGACTGAATAGAGAAAATGGGTGTTTGCAGGTGTTTGGCTGGGTAGATTGCAATCTACCTGACGTTTCCAGCCTGTGAAGAAGGCGACATCCGCCGAAACGTCAACTTTACCCTAATGAAGAATAAAGTAACACATCGTGTTTGCTCAACAACAATACTGAGAATTTTAACCGTTTTATTTACTGTTTACTCTTTTTAATGGTAGGGTACAGTGCGAAATACAGCTTCAGTGATGCTGAGATATTTGCAAAACTCCGGACCGCAGGTGCCTGTGGTGGGGAACGAACACGCCATTGTCCTTTCCGGGGAGTAACGCATTCACCACAACACCAAACTTCAACTTAACGGGGTTCATTGCCGATTTGCGCTCCCCAGATCAATCCCGCTGACGGCCGATTGATGATGGCAGAGATCAAGAAAACTAGAGAGACAGGCGAAACGAAAGACTGACATGATGTGGTGATGAACGCCTTACTCCGCGGTAAGAACAATGGCGCTTTCGTTCCCCACCGCAGACACCTGCGGTCTGGAGTTTTGCAAATATCTCGGCATCATTGAAATACGGAGAATTATTTGATCAAAGCCGAGGTTGATAGAAAGTCGGTCGTGGGAATTGCAACTGTTTTCCTAACCTGCTGGTTTAGACAGTCTGTGTTTTTGTTAATTCCCATACAACAAACATTTCTAATGTAGAAAACGACCTTTTCGAACAAGATAAACACATGTGATATCGATGAAATTGTTTAAGAACTCGTAAGCTTATAACCAGTCGAACGATTTACACCTTAATGCGGAATAATGAAGAATTATGGAAAACTCCGAGGATATCAAATGAACTCTCGCGAGGCCTCCATTTACGCAGCTGTTGAAACGGTAATTTTTCTGGAGTTTTCATGGTTTTTTTTCTTTTTTTAGATTCTGGTACTTTGACTGCCTTGTGCATGAGGTTGTTAAACGTTAGCAATATTTTTCCTCTTGTTAATTAACAGTTTAACGTAGAACTTTTTCAAAAACCTGGAGGCTAGTACGCTGCTTATTCAATCGGCTATTTTCTATACTTCACACTCAGGCGTAACTGTAATTTTCAGTTAAGTCGTTTCCACAGTGTTAATTTTTTTATTTACTGTCTATTATTGTTTTTAAACCATCGTAAAAAGATAAAAGGATAAAACTCTCGGCGTTGATCTACTCCTGTGGGATGCGCCATGTATTCGACTTCATTAAGTATCGTTTGGAAGTGATTGAATACATATCTGGCCTTTACAGTGAGTCGTGGTGGCCTACCGGTGTATCGAGCTAAGGCTGCTATCCTCCCAGACAAGTGTGATGCCAATTTGCCGACCTCGAAGGGATGAAAGGCTTGGTGGGCCATGGGCGCCTGGATCGATTCCACGTGCGTGTTACAGCGCTCCTCCGACCACTGCACCAGACGCGCAACAAGGCAACGTACGATGTCAGATACAATCACAATGATGCTGAGGTATTTGCAAAACTTGGACCTTGAGCCAGATCGAACCCCAACTATTCTTTCGAGGGTTTCATATTTATACGCTGCATTACTACAGCCTTCGTTTAGCCTTTTCTCAACCAGTTTAAACCGTTTTTCTTCTATTTCGTAGTTTCTAAGTGCCAAATTTTTCAGAATAGAAAGAAAAGTATTCGTGTTTCTCGACTAATTATAAACCACAGTCATACCTGGATACTTAGATGGCCCGACTTCACTGGTTGTGTGAAGACCAGCATAATATCTATTTTTTTGGAGTTCTGCTGGTTTAGCCATTGTGGTTCCCTGAGGTCCCGAGGTCAGCCAGTCCAAGACCTGCCCCAGTTCGTGTTCGTCATCATCACAAGCAGTCGCAGCCCTTGTGGATTAGAGGGGGATCTACCACCATGCGGCTTTGATACCAGGATGGTGCGAATCCTTGTAGGGGTTTAGTCTTAGCTAGACTTCCTGATAGAAACTCCTGGGAGGCTCCTGGGAACAACAGTAGGCAAACTAGCAAACACTAGAGATGGAAATTATGCCGGGGCCTCAACAACGAAAGAAGAGAGGCCATGCAAGTACCTAGGTAGTTAGGTTAGTAACAACTGGCTGCCGTTCGTTAACAATGTAAGCTTTTTTCGATGTGTTCTTTGATTTCCTCTTTGTGCACTGCTTGAAACATCATTCATTCCAGCGTAAATAACCCTACATTTTCGTCACTAGCATTGCTTTACTTTGCTGCATTTACTATAATATAGCTCTCAGAATTACTTACCTTCTTCCCTGGATACTCGGACGGTCCGTCTTCATAGAATATGCGGGGTGACGCATAACTACCATTTTTCGGAGTTTTGCTGCCTTAGCTATCGTGGTCTCTGGAGTCCTGAAGTAAACCTAGCCAAAATCTGCCCCAGGTCGTCACCAGCACTGGCTCTCGCCGCCCATGTGGATCAAGGGGAGATTTTCGCAGTTCGACACCAGGACTGTGGTGGATTCTGGTATCGGTTTTCTCTTAGCCGTGCTTCCTGATGGAAACGCCAGGCTCCCTCTCAGCTTGGGAGATCCTGCTGAGAGGAGGAAGGCCACCCAGTCACGATGAGGTGGTAAACCTTTGGGAGGGGCTCTCAGAATTTGAATAAAGAAATGCGTTCTTCTTGAAGGTGGATCAGTTTCCGACTACGCACCAACGAACTAATCAATAGCGCATACTAATCGGTGAGTATAAACGACGGAGTAGTGTTTGCTTATTGTAGAAAGATTTCTGCAGATATGATGATGTTTAAAGCATCTAATCCAAGTGACAGCACCAAGCGAGTTTAGTAAATCACCGCGTACTCGCCACTCCTCAATGCGAGTTGACATCACACTGATATCCTCACGTCCTCACACAGGATTCTTTATCTAGGACGTAATGCCTAAACGTTATCAACCTGAAGAAAACCGATTTTCTTCTAACCTTGATATGACTGATTAACATGCAGTCTTTCAATGACGAACTAACAAGAGGTTGATAAATTTATTTATATGATCTTATAAACTGATCTTCTTTAGCCGATGCGAGGGTGGCATAGGTCTTCGGTGTCGTTGTGGTTGTTGTAAGTTTTGTTGGTCGATGGCTGACGTTTCGGCAAAATAGTCCCACTTGTAACTTCACGGCTCTGAGGAAGGCGAAATCGCAGATACGTCAGCCATCAACCAACAACACCAACAACAACGAAGACCTATACCAAGCTCGCATCAGCTAAGATCAGTTTATAACATCATATAAGTATCAACTATGTATGCCGAGGTTTATAGAAAGTTGGTCTTTTGAGTTATTAACAAGAGGTTGATAACAAAACGTTACACGGCAAGGTCTGGAGGCGTACGCCTTCCTAAGAGCCGGTTTGATCGGAGTTGATTGTACAGAGTTCGTCGTTCTTCCTATGTGGGCCTTTCATGAGGTCGTCTATTCGAATTCCTCGTAGTAACTCTTGAATGAAGACCCTCACCCGGAAATCCTCTTTTATACACAGTGGTTGTGGTTGATAGCGATTGGCCATTGATAACGACTTGTTTTTCTCCCGGCCGTATATAAGTGATGGAAATGACGTTTGAGTCAGTTTCCATACCTTCANGCATGTGAGGAGTGGGTGGCCCATTTGACCGACCATACTATATGGTCCAAATTATTTATATTGTACCAGTGGTGAGTGATCGTCTTGTTAAGAACATTTTGTCCTAAACCGCGAGTTAAGAGAGACCACCCACAACAAGCCAAACATGTGAGTGGCTTCTCATGATCTCAGAAAATTCCATCAACTGGCCCGTATCATCTGGTGATTTTTAAGATTTTTCTTTCAAGTATATTCTAGGATGCACTTTTTGTCCTCTGTTAATTCTTGCTCAAAAAGCGTAACTGATTAAAAGGAGAGTGTAGCGCAGTGGTCGGAGTTGCGTCCTAGTGCAAAGATGATGCCGGGTTAAACATTAGTAAAATCATCGAATTGTATATGAATGCCTTTTAGGGTCATGAATGCATATGAGGATTTCGTTCACTATCTTTTTTTTCAGTTACATTGAAATGAAGATGATATTTTAGAGGAAGTCGAAGACGATCAATGGCAGTGAAAAAGCCGAAAAGACAAAGAACAATTGAAGAAAACTGAAGTCGTAAAGGAATTCGTTAAAGAAGTGGAGAATCCAGTGCCGATAAAAGGAACGAACGTGACAAACGATGATACCTGAGATGTTTCCAAGAGAAGACGTCATTTAGATATACAAAAAAGCGCAGCATGCGAGTGCAATTTGCAATTTTATGTTTGGAAAATAAATACGTTGGTTAATGTGATCGTTTCTCAATAGATGGAGTTTTCTCAAGGAGGTTTAACGGCTTCCCTTTACTAAAGGACCATCTAGCACAAGGTTCCGTGACCGAAAAGCATGTGGTTATCCAGAATATCACGAGGGTTCGATCTCCAGCTCTGCCAAGGATAGTTTTCAAAAATATTGATTAAAAGTGATTCCATCCTAAATTTTAATCTAAATGCTCATTGCAGCTTCTGTGACATCGCACAAAAACTTTTAGTTAAGAAACTTACGAAATTCCAGTCGATTTTAGCACCGATTTAAACGAGAGAGGGAGATGTGGAGTGAAATATTCAGCTAAGACATACGCGTTAACTACTTTTGTTCAATAAGCAGTTTTATTTCCTTCAATGCCTCATTGATACAGGTAGATTCATTCATGAGGGTTCGATCGCCAGCTCTGCCCATTCTTAAATGTACTGGATCGAACTTTGTAAGGACTGTTTGCAAACCAACAACACCTCTGAGCAGATGGAACGACAGATGGGTTGTTGTGGAACTTGTTCCTTGCCCATTTGCAGCGGCGTTTTCCGATGTTGGAAGCAGATCTCCACGCTGCTAAAAAGCAGTTACTCCCACGACCGATTTTCTATTAACCTCGGCATTGAACAAGTAATTCTTCGTACTCTTGTTGAGCAAACGCGCGGTGTTACTTTTATTCTTTATTCACGAATAAGCTGACGTTTTGGAGGATTTCGCCTTCCTCAGAGCCTGGAAATGTCAAGTTAACAGCAATCTATTCGGCCAAACACCTCCATAACCAAACGCAGAAAATTACTTGATCAATGCCGAGAATGTCGGTCGTGGCAGTTATTGCAAGATGCACCAGCAAGATACTTCCGACTAGAAAAAGAAGCGCTGTCACTTAAACAAAAGATCGCCTTAGCTCGACAGTCAATACACTTTCTCCGCCGCTGTCTAAAACATCGAGCCGTTCCGAAATTTATAAAATGAAAACGACTACCACGAAGTATGCGGGCCGCCAGAGGATAGCTTGGCGAACATCTGGTACTCGACATCGAATTGCAAGTACTACGCTCCTGCCAAGGAAGCAAACAAAACCAGATGTTCGCCAAGCGGAAGAAGTGCAAGAAGAAGGAAAAATTTGTGCTCAGGATTTGGAGGACCGCCTCTGGAGGAGAATAGTGGGTAGGTCAGTGTTGATTTGCAACTCTATTACAGAGAAAATTCGAAAACCTTTTGAGTAAATCACATAACACAGCTTCAATAGCGCACAAAAACATCGCTAACGAACACCAAACAGGTTCACAGTAGGATAAGTAATGTGAAAGAAACCTCAAGACTAACCGTGTTAGTAGGCATGACTCTCCCTGACGGTGCGCGCTCGTTATTAGAATTGGGACTGAGTTTCTCACCATCTGAACCCATTTCTAAGAAAACCTTGCGTAGGGTCGCATGTAATTTACATAAACTTCAAGATAGACTCTGCAAAAAAGCTAGAGATGAAGCGCGAAATAGGTGCGAACAACACAAGTGGGGACCCTACCAATAGCACCATTTCCTCAGCCGTTCTTTAGACAAGAGCGCGTCTAATCGAATTCTGCGGAGTACCTTGCGAATGAAGAACCTCACTTGGCAATCCTCTTTTATAAAGTGCGGTTATGATAGTGATTGGCCATTGATAACGACTTGTTTTTCTCCCGGCCGTATATAAGTGATGGAAATGACGTTTGAGTCAGTTTCCATACCTTCACTGGCATGTGAGGAGTGGGTGGCCCATTTGACCGACCATACTATATGGTCCAAATTATTTATATTGTACCAGTGGTGAGTGATCGTCTTGTTAAGAACATTTTGTCTTAAACCGCGAGTTAAGGGAGACCACCCACAACAAGCCAAATATGGCAGTGGCTTCTCATGATCCCACGAGATTTCATCAATTGACCAAAATCACCTAGTTCTTTTCAAGGTTATTCTTTCAAATACATTTTAGGATGCACTTCTTTGGACACTGTTAATTTTTGTCCAAAAACCATAACTGATTAGAAGGAGAGCGTAGCGCAGTGGTCGGAGGTGCGTCCTAGTGCGATGGTGATGCCGGGTTAAACAACAGTAAAATCATCGATTTGTATTTTTAGGATCATGAATGCATATGAGGATTTAGTTCACCATTTCTTTTCAGTTACGTTCAAATAAAGATGATATTTTGGAAGAAGTATGCAGCTTAGAAGAAGGACGCACTGAATGAAGTCGAAGACGATAAGTAGCAGTGAAAAACACATGACAGAAAAAAATTGAAGAAGACTGAAGTGGCGAAGAAAGCGGTTAAAGAAGTAGAGAATCCAGTGCAAAGGAACGAACGTGATGGAGGATGATACATGAGATGTTTCAAGAGATGACGTCATTTAGATATGCAAAAACCGCTACATGCGAGTGAAATTCGCAATTTCATGTTTAAGAGATAAATATGTTGGTTAATGTGATCGTTTCTCAATAGATGAAGATTTCTCAAAATGGTTTGATGCTTCCATTTTACAACCACAAAGTTGCTGAGATATTTGCAAACTCTGGACCGCAGGTGTCTATGGTGGGGAACGAATGCGCTATTGTCCTTTCGGGGGAGTAATGCGTTCACCACCACACTATGCAGGGGCTTCCATTTTACTAAAAGGCCATCTCGTACAAGGTTCCGTGACCGAAAACTATGTATGTGGTTATCTAGAACATCACGACCGTTCGATCTCCAGCTCTGCATAGAGTAGTTTTCCAAAAATATTGATCAAAGGTGAATCCATCCTAAATTTTAATCTAAATATTCATTGCAGTTTCTGTGACGTTGCGCAAAATCTTTTAGTTAAGAAGCTTACAAAATTCTCCTCCATTTCTGCACCGATCCAAACGAGAGAGATAAAGATGTAGAGTGAAACATTTATCTATGACAGTTAACCAGGGTTAACCAGTTTTGTTCAATATGCAGTTTTATTTCCTTCAATACCTCATTGACAGAGATAGATTAAGTCATGAGTGAAAGCTTTAAAAGGTGGCACACTACGTTCGTGCATTTGTTCCATGGATAGATCTCTAGGTCTGCCAACTTCTTAAATCTACAGAATCGAACTTCGTAAGCATCTGTTTGCAGACCAACAACATCACAGAGTAGATGGAACGATATATGGGTTGTTGTGGAACTTGTTCCTTGCCTATTTGCAGCGGTGTTCTCCGTTGGTAGAATCAGATGTCCACGTTGTTAAGAAGCGGTTTTTCCTTTTCCTGAAACTTATCGCCGTGTATGCATGATTAGTAGGTGGAGAGAGTTTACGAACTCAATTCATAAAGTAATGGAATCGACGCGATGATTCTAGGACTATCTCATTTGGCCCAAGTAAAAGGAACAAAACGATAATATCCAGAGTCGTGCAAACCCACTAGTAAGCACTTGGCAACGGCCCGCCGACTTATCTAGTCATTGCTGGTATCTTCCGAGAGTCTTTTAACAATTTACGATCATCGGCGGCAGATTTTTTTTAGTTTTTTTTTTTCAATGCGACCGTTGTTCACATCTACTGTCCGGATCCAAGCAGTTCTAACATTCGATCCTTTTCTCGCATCCATCACACACTAGGATTTTCCAACTTCTACGTGTGGCTTGGGCTGCTGCTTGATGCTCTTTCTAGCCTTGTCTTTATATTTCGCCAAAAATTAAATTTTTTCACCAGTTTTGAGCAACACAATTTTAGATATCAAAAATGAATTTTCGTCAATTTATGAGTTCAAACTCGGTCGTAGTGCAGAAGAAGCAGGTCGAAATAGCAATGATGTTTGGGGTGAAGGTAGTGTTGGTGTGCGAACATGATTCCGGAAATTCTGATCTGGTGGTTTTGACCTCGAAGATAAGGAAGACCACGGACGTCCCAATGAACTTGACGACGACAAATTGAAGGCACTAGTGGAAGGAAACACGCGAACAACTGTTCGAGAGCTTGCAGAAGAGCTTGGCACAAGAACGATTTCCACTCACTTAAATCGCATAGGAAAGACAAAAAAAACTCAACAAGTGCGTTGAGCAAGAATTAAACGATAATAAAAGAAATCACCGTTTTAAAATGTCGTCTGCTCTTTTTCTGCGCAACAAAACGACCCTTTTCTTGATCGAATGGTGATGTGCGACGAGAAGTGGATTCCAGACGACAACCGACGACGTTCAGATCAATGGTTGGATTGCGATTGGGCTCCACAGCACTTCACAAACCCGAAATTGCACCAAGAAAGGTCATGGTGACTGTTTGGTGATCTGCAACCGGGCTGATTTATCACAGCTTTTTGAATCCGTGCGAAGCGATTACGGCAGAGAAGTATTGCCAACAAATCGTCGAAATGCTCCATGAACTGGAACAACAATGGCCGGCATCCACGACAGCGCTTGGCTTTGCATTGCGGAACAAGCGCTGCAGAGATTGAACGTGTTGGGCTACGACTCTTTGCCTCATAAGCTATGCTCACCAGACCTCTCGTCTGTCGACTATCACTTCTCCAAGCTCCTCGGCGACTTTCTACGCAAGAAATCCTTCACCGAGTAGGATGACGCAAAGAAATGCCCTCAACGAATTCACTGCTTCTAGAACTCCAGAATTCTAAGCAAGTAGAGCAAGCTAATTTGTTTCTCGTTAGCAACAGCGCGTAGATTCAAATTGCTTTAATTTTGATTAACAAAGTTTTGTTTGAAGCAAATTATAACATTCTAAACAATTTCGTTAAAAACGCTCATTTGTTTCTGAACCTTGATAGGCCGCGGTCAGACATCTGTGGAACACAAGTTCCCTTATAAACACTCTACGTGTTATGTTGTACCCAATTATGCCATCTTAACTTTTTCTACTTCCACCCACTTCAATTCTTGCTTTGCCTTCTTTTTAACAGATTAAAATTGTGCCGGATTATAATAAACGTGATTAAAAAGCAATGCTACAACAACGACGAACAGTTGAACAATTTGGTGAGACATACAGTGGATTCTTAGTGTTCCCAGTAGTTTCCATATTTCCATACAAATGGTAGGTAGCCATGTACTATATGCACAGATCGTCTCCTCAGTCCTTTCCGAAGTAGGTAGCCTAGAATGGCCTTGAGATCTTAGCACCCTGTCCGTTCCTGTCCTACCTAACGCTGCCTTTTCGGAGCCCTTTCGAGGTCAGGAGGATGACGCCCACTTGCTCCACTTTGTTCAGGACTTGATACCCACCTATAGCTTGGTTAGCTCTCAACATTGGAGCTAATTACACTCATGGGCAGCTCGCCGGTCCCTTCCACAGTAGACAGGGGAGCTTATTTGTTGGAAGCGATTCCTAACCAACCCCATATAATTTAACGTACTATTTACTGCCTATTATTACCGCATACACCTGCGGTCCGGAGTTTTGCAAATATCTCAGCATCATTGAAGTTATATTTCACAACCCCACATACTTCACCATCAGTTGGTTGAAAGTTTTTGAACAAATTATCTCGTAAAATACAAACCGTACCCACGAGAACACACGAACCAAAGGATGTATGAATACATCCCCGTAAATACAAGTAAGATTCCTAACCACCTCACAACGGTTTACCGCCTCATCGTGGCTGGGAGGTGTTCCTGGGTGTCGGACTGCGATGTACAGCAGGGAATTCGTCCTCTGACAAGGTCTCCCAAACTGAGAAGGAGTCCGGCGTTTCCATCACGAAGCCTAGCTAAGAGTAAAACAATACCAGGATCCACCACCGTCCTGGTATCAAAGTCGTATGGTGGTAAATCTCCCTCTGATCCACAAGGGCTGCAGCTGTCCGCGGTGGTGGAGACCTGGGGCAGACTTTGGCCAGGTTGACCTGAGGACTCTAGGTATCCATAATGGCTTAAGCAGCAAATCTCCGAAAATTGGAGATTATGCTGGGGCCCGCACAACCAGTGAGGACGGGCCATTCAAGTACTAAGTAGGTAAGATTCCTAATCGTCTCCATATACTTCGTCGTCAGTTGGTTTGCAAGTTTTTAAACAAATTGTCTCGTAAAACACAATCCGTGCCCTCGAGAACACGAAGCAAAGGATGCATGAATACGTCCTCGTAAATACGGATGGTATGTGCCAAATCAGCGCAGCTGAAACAGTGAGTCCATCCTCTGGATTCACTCTTGTCTCAGAAAAGCACAATTTCGCTATTGGTCGGCGAATAACCCCCGATCCGCCACCTGGAGAAGTGCCACGTCGCCTCGCAACTAACCAGAAAGATTCCTCTGTGAGAGAGATTCGTGGGATATAGTAACAATCTCAACAAACCAATGCATCGTGCCCTTCACAAGGCTTACGAATCGTATATCTTGATTTCAAGGCGCATTCCATCCGCGCTAAAATGATATTACGCTGGCTGGCATCACACGAAATTGGTAGCGGCCGCCAAAGGGTTAACACTTAGACTACGACATGAAACGATGTCTATTTACATGGGTACACGGCTGCTTTCTGCTTGAACCCAATTTATAATAACCTAAAGCTAATGAGCTCTAATGATTGAAATAAAAATTATTAGAATCTAAAACGCCTTTCCCAGTACTAAACAAAACCTCCTATTTTAACACGATGAAATCTCGACTTCGTGGAGCCGGGAAATCTTAGTGATCTTGAGGCCTCTACTTCCAAAATGAAAACAACTTCGCAAGCAATACTCGATTCGTTAGAAACGCCCCAAATGCTTTGTTGACGTAGGTAGAGCTACCATAATTTCACTCGGAACTTCAAAAATTCAGATATTTTCATCTATTTTTTCATAGCAGTCTTAAAGGAGCATACCTACTTCTGTGTAGATAGAAGTTTCTTCTATAAGCTGACCATGTCTTCAATTCTTCAAGTATTCTAGTTATGGAGAAGCTAGCAACAGCTTGAAATAACCAGATTCTAATCCTCAGTGTTTGTTAAAAAGTGAACGAATCATTTAAACAATTCGAACATCTGAATTCCAGAATAGCTATGACATTAACAGCCAACATCTTCATGATTTTTCCTACCGTCCAAAGACCAGGAAAAGCTCGACATTAACAAAGACCACCTCAGGCTTCAATTTCACAAACATGAGTCAACAAACTTACAGTTGCAGTTAAATAGTACAAGTAACAACAAATTCAACTAAAACTTGCTAAGCGATACTAGTGGGTGTCATACACTGCACTGTACAGAATAAAGTGCAAAATGAAAGCGAAACAAGTTAAGGCAATGAGAGGTGTTGGTTGAAATGAAAAAAAAAAACTTGTGCATAAAATAACGTCCAAATTGATTCCCTATGATTGAGCACTATAAATTACAATAACGATGCATATTCAAATTTAGCTCTAGATGAGGTACCTCCTTAATTCTCTGAACTCCACAGGGCCACAAATAGCTTGCCTTATCAACGGCGTTTGAGAAGAAAAAAAAATGCGCTGTTCTCGGGCAAAAAGAATCTCCGAAAACTCCAAGTAATTCAGTGTAAAGCAGAAGTTTTGCGATAACAAAAACACTTAAACTTGGTTTTTGCTACCACAAAATAAGAATTCAATACTAAGCTTAGCTTTCAAAAATAATTTTCTTTGTCCAAATATTTTCTCAAAACACCCATGACAAAACAAAACTTTCGAAGCACTTTTCAAAGCTTTAACTAGGTAGCAAAACAACACGGTAATTGAACTCTGTTAAGAATTATGTTCACGAGGAAGGAATGAGATAACCGTGCCCTCCACAGGATTTTTAAATCGCCAAATAAAAGAAACGTAGTCCAGTTGAAATCCGAATTCTGACAATTCATTTGGACATCAAAACATTCCCGCATGGGGTTAATAACAATTATTAACGAATCAATAGAAGTTACTGTGATTAAAAACAAAATCCTAGTCTCAAGACATACGAAAAGTTTGATATGGAGGACTCCGCAGTAAGCAAGAGACTTTCAGAAATAACTCCGCCCGAATTCTGTTACCTAGCTGAAATTCCCACGATACCATTTGGAGTTCTGAACATTGACTATGCATCGACTATATAGTTCATGACTAGGAAGAAGTGAAACCAGGTCAAAATTCTACCACAGTGGCAATAGTCTTGTCCCTCTTCATCTATGGAATTCAAAACCATAAAGCTGAAAAAAATGTCCGCAATGACAGTTCAAAGAACACATGTTACAAACATATTAAATTCGTTGATCCAACCGTGTAGGTGCGTTGTCTATAACAACCGGTACAAGTTTTGGCGGACCTTGATGAGAAACAGCGGTCGTATTTTGTTGATGGACAGTAGGATGATTCGAAGTATGTGCAGTAGCAACAGATACAGGCCGTGACGGCCCTGCTTGTGGTACTGACATCACATATTGCCGTTGACCAGTAAACCCTGACGTGCTGGCTCTCGTTATCGGATAAGTTTTTGACGGAGGAGCGACCACTTGTGCAGCAGGTGTTGGTGCCAGATGAGTTGTCATGTACTGCTGAATGAGCATTGTATAGAAAACAAATCAATATCAAAGGACCTGGATCTCATACAGTGTTACATTGTCTCTGATTATCCATTGTTTCATCTAAAACCATTTGCTTTGAAAACATTGCAGCATGTTAAGACTTTCATAAATAGTACTGTGCAAACCTGTTGGACTAGTAGTGTTCAAAAACTAAATTTAAAATAATGGAATAAAAAAGAAAAGGAGAAGAGAAAAAATAAGAACAACAGCCAGGCATCCCTTCACGGTTATAGCTCTGCCATAGTGAAGTGATGTTAACAAGTATAAAACTGAAGTATAAGAGCACAAGATTTTCACAACCTACATCTACTGCGACCATCCTATCTAAAAATCAGTACGCCTATGATTGAATTTCTCTCAACAAATAATAGTCATGCAGTAACAAAGTAATAAAAGCCCAAAATACTAAATTAAGCACCGAAAACATCACCACCACGGATACTGAACATATGCATCTGACGTTTACCACGAATTACTTGCTCAACTATAGCTGGGACGAGGTGGTCCGTAAGTAAAGTCCCTATAATTTCTGAAAGAAACTACGATTAAATAATATGATAGAGATGAGGAATACGATATGGTGAAATTCGGAATAAACACTCTTTCAAAGAGTCCAAGAAGTTCGTCTGTTCTGTAAAAAGATACAGCTCAAAGCCGAAGTGAAATTGTATACTACAGAAAATCCTCAGATTAAAAAAGGGTGCCAACAATCACAACATTGCTGAGATATTTGCAAAACTCCGGACCGCAGGTGTCTGCGGTGGGAACGAACGCGCTATTAAACGCTAAGCCGGAGTTTTGTAAATATCTCAGAAATATTGTGGTTGTATTTCGCTTAACACCCTGCCTTAAAAACTATAAAGGGAAGAAAATAAAAAGGAAACACGGTGCCAATAACGCGTTTTTTACAAGATTCGTTATCACATATAATATGCAACCCCAGCATTCCTCGCAATCATTTGGTTTTCCTTGAATTCATCGTCCACAACGGTCTTCGGAAATTTCACGTGCTGTTTCACCTACTGCCTGAGAATTTCTTCTTTATGAATGTCGTAGAGCGCTGCTAGAGCCAATCCTCTTCACAATCTTGGAGATAACCTAGCCAAGGCGTTTCCATGTAGATTGGGAACGAGCATTAGGGTGAAAAGCGAACGATCGCCTTTGCTTCTTGATAGACGGAATCACTAACTACCGCGTTATCACCTTCCTTGGCAAGAATGCTTTAGCTTCTATCATAGTTTAGCTTTGGTCTGATATAAACCAGCATTGAAAAACTATTAGAACTGAAAACCATGACACTTGATGAGCTATCAGTGCTTCACGAATAGCTATGTAGCAAATTTCAATTGCAGAAGGTCCACTCTTGAGAAATTGAAACGAACAGAAAAGTGTAAAACATAGAATGGTAAATGGCACAAGAACATGAAGAATTGTAGACAAGAACTACGAAAAACTGTTCCACTGTCAACCGCTGTAGAGAAAAACGGGGGACTCCTGTCTTCGTCCACTTTGAAGTCTCACTCAGAAGGTCTCATTACTGAAATTCCCACTGGATAGAAACGATTTCATATTTTCACCTCTTAACTTTGAACTCAATGATGTTGAGGACTTCACTCAGCTAGTGGATTGATAAAGCTTATTTAACACTCAGATTTCTGAAGAATACGTTACACCTGTGACCAAAAGGACGAATAAATCAAAACATAGGAAGGTTATTTTACTAAAATCAGTGATAGACAGACCGTGAAACGTATTAAGAAACAAATTCTCAGCAGACGCCAAAAAGGCTGTTTCAAGCCCAGGAGCGGGACTTTAGCGTGCACTAAATAAACTCAAAAAAACGGTATAATTTGACTGGAAACTCTAGATTCGTGAACCATATTGTAAAAAACGGAGTACTTGATAAATACGCCTTTGCCTAATATGATAGTGAAAATGAAAGCAATGGATAAGCAGAAGTTAGTATTGTAAGTATTCAAAATAGGAGTGGCAAACCCTTTGGTTTCTAGCGACGTTTAGTCGCTTCGGAACAACAACTGGACCTAGTTTCATCGGTTGACGCTTCAGTGTCGAAACGGCCGAAGCTACAGGTGATCGTTGAGGAGCCATATGCCTTCGCCGAATGTCCGTACTAATCATTTTCCTGAAAAATTTTAAAAAATATAGGTATTTCAATGCACTCTTGTTCTTATTCTTTCGTTATGACAGATCATGCTGTGAAATATAACTACAATTACACTAAGACATTTGGAAAACTCCAGATCGTAGGTGTCTGCGGTGAGGATCGAACACGCTATTTCACTTCCCTTTACGGGGGCTAATTCGTTCACTACCACACCATTTGGGACACTTGTTTCGCCTTTCTCTCAGCTGCGTGGTTAACCTATGAGTGCTATCAGCAATCGCCTATCAACGGGATTGATCTAGGGAGCACAAATCGGCATTGAACACAGTTAAGCCGAATTTTAGGTATCTTATTTCAATATATTTTTTAAAAGAACGAAAGATTGGTGACCATAAGCAAGGAAAAAAAGTTGGGCGTATGAACGCACGTTGTCCTAGCCTGCACATTATTACTTATTTGATCAAGCTCATGTGCAAACCGCGTTAGTGCCTCTCGCAAGTGGTCCACATGGTTTTCACTCCATTTTCTGGAAAATCAGAACAAAACATTTAAATGTTCTCACATAGTACCATCATACAAAGAACTTCCGAAACGGTAAAAAAGGTTCAAGCAGGAAAAAAGTCCGTAGGACATGCATAAGCACTAAAGCAGGAAAACACGCTAACTCTTCTGTCGGTAGTGAAGAAGGTCCCATATGAAGCTGCATTGTCAAATCTCCAAGTTTTTGAAATGCATGTCCAGCAGTCAGAAAAACTTCTGCCACCTAAACCTATACCAGTTGTGACTAACCTATCGATAGAAATGAAAACTTAACAGTAAAATAGTTACGAAAATATATGTAACCTTTCGAGCCCGATTTGGATCAAGCTTCTCATGTACGGCAGCTGCTGACCTTGGTGTCTGCTGAAGCACAATATTCATTTAGCCTTTAACTTAACAAATTTGTAAGAAAACCATTAAAAAACCATGTTTCGACGAAGTTTTCGTGGTCCTTTGCCACTTCCTTACTTTTTTCAATTACTTTAACAACTAAAACTCTAACATTAATACCTTACCTTAAAGTATTTATTCCATTTTACTAAATTTCTCAAATTAAAGCAGTATTGAAATCAACTTAATAAAATAACACTTCAGTGCATAGAGTTTTCAATTCGAGCAACCGTCCTATATTGAAGGAGCCCTCCATTCCTCATGGAAGATCAGCTGACTGATGTATTTGTTAGTGAAAAAAACTAAATATTCATCAGTCATGCTTCGTAAATTGTTGCACAAATAAATTTCCAGCACTGTTTAAACTCTATGCAATAAAAAAATGAAGTAGCAGAACATATTTTTACTATTAGTTCACAATCCTAGGGCGCGTATATCGTAGTGGTGGAAGACGCTCTGCAATACACATGGGACCGATCCCGGCGCCCGTGGCCCACCAAGGCATCCATCCATCCGGAGTCGGCAAATTAATTCCAGATTTGTCTAGGAGGATAGCAGCCCTAGCCTGATACACCGGTAGGCCACCATGAGTCACTGTAAAGGCCAATCACCTCGAACGTTGCTTAGTGAAAACGAATGCATGGTGCATCCCTTAGGGATTGATCAACTCCGAGAGGTTTATTCCTTTTTACATCTATCTCTTCGACACAAAAAAAGAATTAGAAGAAAGAAAATTAAAAGCTGTACATTGTCTATTCAAACTTTTTAGCTTTACTTCACAATCCTTACTGGTAAAAAGTCGAAAGCTATAAGTAAACATGTATGCTGTCCACTTACCCCATCGACATTAAATGTAAGAAAAAAAGCTAAAACTCATAAAACAAACTTGAAAATTGATAAACGAACTGTATTTACTTACTGATAGAGGACCAGACACTGGCTGTGGTGGAAGATTGGCGTGTGGTATAAATCCCCGTGATAAAGAAGGATCCAGCAATTCGTTTTGCATTAAAATACCTGAAATCTACATCATTGACTACCAACAGCACTGTTGGTTAGAAAACCACGAAATGGTACGTTAAACAAATAGCTAATTCAAAGGCAGCGGCATAGTACAGAGTTCTGAACTTGCCAAATCGAACGCCTTAGAAATGATTGCATTTAATTGACCAAAAGTCGGATAACTAAACCAGCTTCCGACCTGTTGGTTTCAAGTACAGCTCCGTTCCCGCAAATAACCGCGTTTAAATATTAAAAGAGAGGCACATCACTGTTTGTTTACAACTACAATCTTTGTCAAATAGTTACACGTTAAAACCTCACAGCCGAGTTTCCAAACAGCTACAATGAGAGCACTAATCAACAATGGCTCGTGACGAATCGATCCCTCCTCCTTTTTCGAAACAGAAAAAAAGAGACAAAACCGATAAGTGCTTAATGACAAGATGAGGAAAAGTTGTCAACACGCCAAGCCAAAGTGTTTGCATTGTCGCGTAAATCTCGATTAGAGCATACTATTTTGTTGCTGTTCTTCAGCTTGGAAGGCGAATTCGTACCCTAACACTTCATTTACCATCTTTCTATTCCGCTAGACTTTTTTAAAAACTAGTTGGTACTTTTGACGATGAGGAGCGATTGCAAGTCACTAAACTCTAGCAGAACTTAACAGAACTTGGTGTTCAACGACACAGCTCGGCCACAAACTTGTGTTCGGTTACTTCATAGTAATGGTTTGTATGAAGTTCTATGTGATCAGCTGGGTGATATGAACTCGTTAGGTCTACTTTTATGGTTGATTTTTATCGATTTTTGAACTTTCAACATCGTTAAACATGTTTCATTTCGGCTTTGTTCCATTAGTTCTGTTCGCTTATTGTCAGACGCTTTTTTTCAAGAACTGATTATTGCTGACGGAGTATTACTTAATACATGCACGACGACGTGACCTCTATAGGTGTCATTTGCGATAGGACATTGTGACCTCTATGACCTCTCTAGAGGTCATTTTGTTTCTGGTCGTTTATCTTGGCGCAGGAACATTTTCCTGAGTTTTTTTTTATCGATATTTTGTTCAATACCAATGTTGTAGTTCGGGTGTTTTATAGCTAGTACATTGTCTAACATAGTTTTAGCTAGTAAATATCTCCATGGATGCTACTGTGAAAAACACACATATGCAAGGTTCAGTTGTAGTAAAGAACATCAAAGATTACTGGTTTCGTTCTTCTGGATTAAAATCATCCTGAAAGCTTCGAAAACTGACGTAGAAGTTTAGGAATTCGGTCGTAAAGTCAAGTAAAAAAAAAATTGGGGCGCCTGTGGCGCAGTGCTTGGAGGCGTCGTACAACACGCATGGGATCGATACTGGAGCCCAAGGCTTACCAAGCCTTCCATTCCTCCGGGGTCGACAAATTGGTACCAGACTTGTGTAGGAAGATAGCAGCGCAGATTGAAAACATCGATGCGCCAACGTGAGTCATTGTAAAGGCCAGATATGCATTCAATACTCTCCAACGATGCTTGATGAAGTCAAATGCATGGCGCATCCCTCAGGGATTGATCAACGACGAGAGTGTTATCGCTTTATTAGTCAAGTAAATATACCTTTACATACGACTAAGGCCTAGTCCTTCTTCCTGAAGAATCATTTGGATCGGAGCACAATCGGCAGTCGTTTACTGTATTGTCGTGGATTGTGGTTGAACCTGGTTGTCGTCTTCATCTAGAAGCCTAGCCAGGATTAGACCGCTATCAACAAGCACAGCAGTCATGGTAGTAAATTAAGACGGCAAATCTCCATCCAGGGCTGGGAATCGTAGTGCTGTTCATGCAGCTCATTATGAGGAAGGCGCCAGTTTAATCACGCTCCGAGCCGACAAAGCGTCTTATACCTACAAGACTGTGTGATTGGTAATGTACATGTCTAAGAACAGTAAACTTCCTTTAATCCACTCCACGATACGGTAATACCAGGATCTCAGGGACGGTTGATTCGGTCGGGATTCAACGACATTCCTGGTGAAGACGAAAATCCTCAAGCACTTTCGTGGATGATGGATACGAAGAAGTGAATCAAGTCCAGGAAGTGTTGAGCTCGCCATTGTTTCATAACGTAAGGAAAATACCCCCCTCGGATCTGCAACGTCTGGGAAGTACCTAGGTGATGACGCCAGAGTAGTAGGTACTGCAATCTCAAGAAGGACCTATTCACTTAGTATTCTGTGATCCATAAGCAATAAACAGCATTTTCACTTTTCTTTGTTTATCTTCCGACTTCTTAAAAACTTTTAGCTGATTCGGTACACTGCAAGTATTGGTCGATCTGGTCTTAATGGTCGTGAGATATTTTACTGAAAATATTTCAGTTATAGGTCCCCGTAAACTCCTGAATCGTTTGACATTCTATCGATGGCATCTGCAAAGCGGCCGTCGTCTCAAATCCATCCCACGGTTTGTTTTGTTGCTGTTTACAGGTTGTACACCTTCATTTTATGTCTACGTCGGTTTTCTTCTTACTTTTTCCGATATTCCTCTTCTAAGTAAATGATGGATATTTTGGGATTTTCTGGACGAACTAGATGAAGAGCATTTGGCTAAAAAGCTTTTTGGTGTTCAACACGAGAAAGTGGACGAATCTTCAGATGATGATGACGAGGATATTATGGATCAGGTTCGGTGTCCACTTGTTTATCTGTTAAGTCAACTATTAACTAAGAAGCAAAAAGTAATTGTTATGTTCTAGAGACCTTCAAGTTTATTACTTGCTTATTTGGATACTTTGATGGCCCGTTATCGCTGGTTGTGCTGGCCTCAGCATAATTTCCACCTTTTTGGAGTTTTGCTGTATGGTCATTGTGGTTCCTTGGAGTCTCGAGGTCAGCCTAGCCAAAGTCTGGTTTCGGTCGTCACCACCACAGGTAGTTGCTGCCCTTGTGGATCAGAGGGAGACTTGTCACCATGCGACTATGGTAATAGAACGGTGGTGAATCCTGGTAGCGATTTACTTCTAGGTGGGGTTTTGGATGGAAACGCCTGTCTCCTTCTCAGCTTTCGCGACCCCATTGGGGGAATGAATCCCTTTGCTGTACATTGCAGCCCAACACCCAGGATTACCTCCCAGCCACGATGGGGCGGTAAACTTTTGGGGTTTAAGGTTTATTAGTTAGTAGTAAACGTAACATGGAAGAAATCGATAATTAAAAGATTTATGATCCTTATATTTGCCCCGCCGGCAGGGTCTCCCATGCTGGAAGGAGTGGCGTTTCCACCAGTAAGCGCAGCTAAGAGTGAACCAATACCAGGATCCTCCACCACCATCCTGGTATCAGACAGGTTGCATAGTGGCAAATCTCCTTATCCACAAGGGCTACGACCGCCTGTGTTGGTGACGACTTGGGCCAAACTTTGGTCAGGTTGTCCTCGAGACTCCGTGGAGCCACAATGGCTAAACCAGCAAATCTCTGGAGAGTGGAAATTACGCTGGGGCCTGCACAACTAGTGACGACTGGCAATCCAAGTATCCAAGTAAGTATATTTGTATGGTGTTGAACGTAAAGCTGGTGCTCTCTTTCTATAAAATGTGTGGTCTAGAATTATTGGCAGCCCTATTTCTTATATTAAATTGTTTCCCGTTGTCACTCTGGATACCATCAGGAAGTTCACTCTGCATCACTTTGGCATGATGACGACGATGTGGCTGATGACATTCAAGTGCCCAATAGCAAGTCTGCTGTATTTCTTCATCGAAGCAGTGACTGTGGGGGATGTGTTCCAGCGAATGTAAGGAAGCATATCTTTCAAGTTCGTCGCCGTGTGGTGAAAATGAATGTTTTAGGAGTATCAAACCCGCCTTCGTAAAGCATTTCAACGGCAGCATAAAGGAACACCTAAATGGGCCAAACTGGCCATTACTAGTACTTAATACGATGTTATTAAGTCCTTTTTGATACTCATTGTTCGTGGTACTTACAGAGAGTCCCGTACAACCGAAGCCTGATGACTCAGACGAAGAAGTTCAAGCCGTATTCGATGACATGACACGATCATCTATACGATACGTTGACAGGGACCCTTATCTCGTGAAAGATTTTATATCTACGTTTCGTTGCCCTGACGTCACAATTGGACATCGAGACTCGGTGGATATTTTTTGTGGATACAAACACTGGTAGTTTCCCATTTCATAGTTTATTTTTAGCGACAAATCAACGTTGTTTTATTCCACCGTATTCGTCCAGTGGTTATAACAGGTGGCGCATCTGGAAAAGTTCAACTATTTAAGGTAAGCCTCCACTTGTCATCTTCTTTGCTAACTCTTTGTAACTGAACTCCATACCGATTTCTGCTCCCCAGATCAGTCGCTGACAGGTGATTGCTGACGGCACTGGTAGATAGAAAACTAACTGAGTGACAGGCGAAACGGAGGTCCAGCATGGTGTGGTGCTGAGCGCGTTAGCCCATGAAAAGCGTAAAGGCGTGTTCGATCCCCACCGCAGATGCCTGCGGACCGGAGTTTTGCAAATATCTCAGCATCATTACGGTCGTATTTGACAGTACATAGCCATGAAATATTGTAGTAGATAGTAAGTAAAAAGTTAATTAAACTCTCTCTCTCCTAGGTCGGCGATAGGTCGGAGACGGGAAATTTCCTTCAGAATGTACAATTCACTAATTTTCCCATTACAAACATGAGTTTAATGCAAGGGGGCTGCTCAGTGATTTGTGGCTCCGTGCGACAGGTAGTGCACATTCCCTTATTCTTGCTTTTTTGCTTTCATCATATTTCCTCCGATCGATGTTATTCTAGGGTTATCTGATGAAATACGATCTCGAAAAGGGCTTCGTAGTGGAAGTGAAGCTTCCTAAATGTAAGTCCTTATCTTAAACTAGGGCACCGATGATTGTGATATCTCAGTACCTCTCTTAAGGTATACCTCCGCAAAACGCTGGCCGTTTTTCGTTATCCAGTGATGGATTACTTCTTGCTATGACCGCACGTAATTCACAAGTTCACGTTCTGTCTTCATCGGCAAGTCATATAAGAGCATTATCGCGCATTGTTGATGTTATGACATTGTTTGAAGTTGTACTTTAGTCCATGGAATTGATCAAAACATTGTCCGCTCCGGCAGACGTGACGTCTCTGCAGTTTTTTCCTGGATCAAATCGAGAAATATGGGCCATGACAGGTATCTGATAACATTGTATACGAATCATTGCTTCAACTTGACTGTTGTCACCCTTAAGCATTACGGGCCTTTATTACAGCCTTTCAATGTGCATATGGTTAGAAAGTAGGTGGCGCAGAAATGCCGCAGTAATGATGTCCTCCACTAAAAGCCCTAATAAAAGGATGAAGTCCCTGCATTGATTAATCCTTGATGGATACGCTATGCATTCGTCTTCATTGAGCATCGTTTAGAGGTAGTTGAATGCACATATGACCTTTACAATGAAATGACTCACGGTGACCTGCCGATGTATCGAGCTAGTATTGCCATCCTGCCATTCAAGTCTGGTACCAATTTTCCCACCACAGAGGGATGGAAGGCTTAGTGGGTTAGGCGAGCAGAGATCGATCCCATGTGTACTGCAGGGCGCCTTCGACCACCGCGCTACACGCGACTTTGTTTTCCATTGCAAATATTCAAAAGGAAGGTGACCACAGAAAATAATCGAATGAGTGGTCGATTGACAAGACGAGTGTGTTTGGTTGTTATAACGGCTTTAGTAGGAACTAAATGCCCATACTATTGGCCCTGAATAGTATTAACAAATGTTGGATTGTTCCGGTGGCTTAATGTCTGGTTCGGAATGTTACGATCGGTGGTTAAATTTAGTCCTAATAATTTAGAGCGTGGTGAAGTAATTATATGGAATCTCAGTGGATCTCAACAAATGTTTCGGGATGATGGCGCTGTACGTGGAACTAAAATTCGATTAAGCGCTGATGGTGATAAAGTGGCATGCGGGTAGGTGAAGTGTTTTTATAGTAGGTTTTTCTTCCTTCATTGTAACAACCACTTTTGTTGAAAATATCCTTGCAACCACCAGCAGTTTCCAGATCAAACACAGGTATCGTCAATTTGTACGATACCGTAGACGTTCGCAAATGTACTGATCCAAAACCTCAAGCTGTACTGTCGAATTTGCTGACGTCTTGTGATTCAATTGCATTCAATCATGACGGACAGCTTATGGCTTTCAGCAGTAACGTAAAAGTATGCCTTTTGTGGTTTCATACCTTCGAACTACTTGAGAGAGCAAGAGTGCAGTCTCCTTTCGTCCTAATCACGCGCTAATGCTGCGTAGTATGTTCCGCTCGTTCGATGGTGCCAAGGAACGCAACTTTTTCTCTTTCTTTCCTTTATTTATATTTTTCCTTATGAGTGTTTATATCTATACGGAATGATGGACGTAGATAAGGACGACACACTAGGATCGGATGCAGCGAATGCCATGGGCTCATTGCCTGTATAAAGTCGAAAGTAATGAAAGTCGGTTTTAAAGTCTAAAGGATAAAGCTCTCAACGTTGATCAATCCCTGAGGGATGTACCATGCGTTCGACTTCATTAAGCATCGTTGGTGGTCAATGAATGCATATCTGGCCTTCACAATGACTCGCGGTGTGCTACTGATGTATCGCGCCAATGCTGCTATCTCCCAGACAAGTCTGGTACCAATTTTTCGAGTTCGAAGGGATGGAGAGCTTGGTGATGAGCCTGGGGAGCGAGATGGAATCCATATGTGTTACAAAACACCTCTAACTACTGCGCAACATGTACGGTTTTGATATATATATATGTATATATATATATATATATGTAATGTATGTAAACATATATGTTAATGTTTGGTCCCTTTAACATCGCATTCAACACATTTTCGATTTTTTATGGACATCCAACTCTGCCTAGCTAGCAGAACGGTTAAGATTCCTTTTACGGAAATTTCGTTTTTTACTGACATAAGACTTGAAACATATCAGTATTTTCAGAAGAACCAAGTGAAACTCCTCCATATAGCTAGCGGTAGTGTGTTTAGCAATTTTCCAAGAAAACACGAAAAGGTTCATTTATTTTTCTTTCTGACTTTTATATTATTTGCGACTAGTTTACCATAAACACCGATTACAGTTATTTCCATTATGAACTTAGCCTATTATTATTTGTTATTCTCATTCAGATGTCAAACGTGGAATGTGTCGAGTTCTCCCCACACAGCGCTTATATGGGAATTGGGTGCACAAATGGACACCTTATTCTCGATCGTCTGAATTATTTTGAAAACTATTGATTGATTTTGACTGTCTATATTATGTGCTTGATGTGAGGTGTTTGTTGCTATCAACTTATTCTTTGTTGCTGTTGTTGTTGTTGTTGTTGTTGTTATTGTTTTGTTTGATCTGCGAGGTCTATCCATGGTTCGTTTTAGAATGCCTTTTTGCTATTAGGAGAGCGGTCAACAGTTCACAAAACGAAGAGGATGTATTGGCCTCTATGGGAAGTTATATAGATTTTATGATACCAAATCTGTTGTAATAAATGCCAAGCAGATATGAAGTGGCTACTGCCAATGTAACGAACAATTCTGTTTAGATGGTTCCGTACAAATCCCTTCTAGATTTTTTTTTAATGCTTGTGAAATTATATGCGAAGTTGTAAAAGTATTGGAGTTCTAGTGGACGTAATTATATTTTAAAATGCTCATAAAAATACAGCTACAGAGACGCTGATATGTTTGCAAAACTCCCACTCCCGTCCAGATTCGAACCCACGACTATCTTATTGTGGTCGTATTCCGCCTAATACATTGACATGGAAGGGTAGTAGGTAGTAAATAAGCTCTACGCTGTTCGTGAGAACTACTTTGCACTATACAAATGAACAGGTCCTCTGTCATGATGAGTACAGAGTGCGTAGGAAGTGTTCTTATTAGGCAAAAATCTAATTGAAGACTGAAATAAGTGTTTAGGGGTAGTACGTCTACAACGCTACTTACTTGGATACTTGGATGGCCCGTCCTCTGTGGGTTTGCCAGTCCCAGCACAATCTCCTTTTTTTCGGAGTTTTGCTGGTTTAGCCATTGTAGTTCTCTGGAGCCCCGAGGTCATTCAGGCCAAAGTCTGCCGCAGGTCGTCACCACCAAAGGCAGTCGCCGCCCTTGTGAATGGGAAGGAGGTTTGCCACCATAGGACTAATTTGGTACCAGGACGGTGGTAGATCCCGGTATTGGTTTACTCTTAGCTGGGCTTCCTAATGGAAACACCGGACTACTTCTCAGCTTGCAATGCCCTACTGAGGAATAAATTCATCCGCTGTACATCGCAGCTCGACGAATACCTCCCAGCTATAATGAGGCGGTAAACCGTTGGGAGAGACTGTCTATGACGTTAGCGAGATCTCATCAGAACAAATGTTACGATTATATTGTACATGAAGATACACTGAAAACACGTTGACGAGTACATTTTGTGGCTGAGATATTTGCAAAATTCCGGAGCGCAGGTGCATGCGGTGGGGATCGAAATCGCTATTACCCTTTCCGCGACATAACGTGTTCTCTACCACACCATACCAGTCCTTCTTTTCTCCTTTTTTCAGCCGTGTTTTAACCTATGGGTGCTCTTAGCAATAACCCGTCAACGAGATTGATCTGGGAAGCACAAATAGGCGCTGAACTTAGCTAAGCTGAAGCTGTAGAATAAATCAATGTTATCACGTTTTTATTCACTACCTATTCTTTTTTTAGCAGAGTATGATCAGCCTGAGGTCCAAGTTTTGCAAATAGTTCCCCAATTACTTCGTAGATGTGCAGTTTCGAACACCATTGTGCTAGTACAACGGACGTGCAAGCATTTTTCGTTGGATTCGAGGGTCAAAATAGAAGAAAAAAGACTTGCAGTAAAAAAGACGGCTTTTGTAAATTGTTAAAAAGCGCGTTCCACTTTAGAAACTATCGAATGGTTGGAAAAATAAAGCAAAAATGCTTCGTACGGAAGAAAATTTTCGATAAGGAAATGGGCGATATTTGAGTTATTCTGAACAGTTCGACCCGAAGCGCATCTGGTGGATATGATGTTCATAAGGCACTGATGTGTTAATTTTACAAATAAAAACAATTTGAGCTTACGCTTCAATTTTTTATAGATCATAAGTACGTGCGAAGAAATCATCCTTTTGAATTTTCAGAGGCATAGTAGAAGTAAGAAATACAGATATCGATGGCGTCCGGTGTTATTGTTCCTTATTCAGCAAGAATTTGATTACCCAAGTTTCAGATCCAAACTACATCGCATGTAAAGTCTCGCGGGGCAAGCTAGAAGAACAGAACCATATCACAAACGAAATGGCCATCACGTAAAATTAATAATACACAGTAGCTTTGTACAAACGAATACGTCGAAATACTAACATAGTTTTTCAAATAGGGAATAATCTTGCAACGTAACTCGTTTCTAGAACTGTTTGTTCAACAATTGGTTATGAAAATGACGACAAATAATTTTCAGTTAAAGACCCTTTTATAGCAGTAGGCTCTCAAAAGCCGTTATTTTTCAACGTCTACATTTCCTCAAATCATTCTTAACTAGACATGATATATGCATATTTCGTGCCTACTGACACAAAACCATAGCATTTTGCAACTAGTGGGATTTCGTAAGTCCAAAATATATTAATGTACAAAACCACTCGCTCACTGCTTAAAAAAAACCGATTTCAATATTCTTCTTGAATCGGAAAGATTCCTGGAGAGATCTCGTTAAATGTTTGTTTTTAAAACAGGTATCAGCGTTAGTGTGAAGAACTGTCTGATACATATTCCCACCGAACATTGCTTTTCACATTAGGATGTCGTAGAGGGCAAAAATACAAACGCATTTATCTTGCTTTTTAAACTCACAATTGGTTTACAAATTGTATGATAAGGTAAAACCAACGATTCCAACATTTCTTAATGGAAATTTCCCTCCACGAATGACAGCGTCCCGTCATCTAATGGTTTATGTCGATCTCGTTGTTTTCGTCTTTTAGGCTTTCATGGATCACATGGAATTTGGTGCGACCAGTGGCCTCAAGAAGAGCGTAGAGAACGACGTCTGAAGAGACTGATCTGATGTTATATGTGAAGAGGAAGAAGCAGTCTCCAAAGCGTTTCGTGCGCGTACTTGGTTTGCCCGTTTCAAATGACGTCGTGTGCGACTCGAGATTTAACCGCCTATCATCGGTGGTCCCACTGCTCGACTTTGTAGACGGGACCTTACCCCGAAGTTTCGCTGCCTTGTGGTACCCTGGAATGCCAAGCTCACTCTAGCTGAAGCTTTCTCAGGTTGTCACCACCCCAGTCGCCGCTCTTCCGGACCAGAGGGAGATTTGTCACAATGCGACTAGCTTGGTACTAGGACTGTGATTCCTGGCGTTGGTTTACTCTTCGTCGGGCTTCCGGATGAAAACGTTGGACTCTTTCTCTTCCTTTTTGGGAGGCCCTGCTGGAGGACTGAACACCCCGCTGTGATTCGTTGCCCGACACCCAGTTACATCTCCCATCCACGATGAGACGGTAGACCGTTGGGAGGGCAGCTAAAATATGGAACCTTCAATTCTAGCCCTCTGATTAATTTTACATTAATTCTGCTTGTTTCGTTCTAGTTAGTCAGATTTTATAGGTACAAGTAAAATGAAATTCAAACCTCAACATTGGTCCCATCAGCAAAGTTTATCGTTCACGCTATTTGAAACCACATAACAAGTGAGAAAATAATGCTTAGTTAACAGTGTTGACAATCAGAGTTAAAAATAGCAAAATAAATAACGTTCGAGTAACCAGTTTCACCGCATTTGAAGAAAAGCACTATTATTAGTTAGGGCTCAAGTAAAAAGGCGCCGTTAGAAAATGGATACAGCTTGCTTAGCTAATTAACTGCAGCTGTTTGTAAACTTGTTTACGGTACTCCTCAAGACCACCTTCAAGATTGACCACCATTCGGTCTTTCACGACCCACAATTCTTTGCAAACCATCTCTATCAACTGCTCGTCATGAGAAACTAATACGACTCCTCCCTGCAAAATATTTTAGCAACGATAGTTTATTGCAAAAGAACACACAAACTGCTAACCGAGAAACGGTTCAGAGCGGCTCCAAGAGCTGCAACTGTTTCAACGTCTAAGTGATTGGTAGGCTCGTCAAGAATAAGGTAATTTGGCCTATAAATTACTAGGTGACGCTGCATTATGGAGTTATTGGTACAACTTATTAAAAAGGCAGAGCTTTGAAATCCATATTACCTAAACAACTCACTTCAACATAGCAATGTTAGCGAACGCAAGGCGAGACTTCTGTCCTCCAGATAACGTATACACTGACTGTAACGCCATATCACCGACCAGTCCAAAATGACTTAAAGCCGTCCGGTATTCCTCTTGCGATCTACCTAAATCAGTCTTCTTATCTGATAACCTCCCAACTACCAATAGCGAAACCTTGGAAATGGAAGGATAGAAATAATTTTTGAAGAAGAAGAATTGTTACACTGTGAATGCTTAGGGTTTATATTAGTTCCGGTTCGATATCCGGACCTCACTCAATTAGTTTCGACGTGGTAAGGAGAAAAATTTTAAAAGTTGTTGAGCCTCCTTCATTCCGATAACTCGTAGAAGATTAACACTTTTTTAACATTTTTATTTACTGCCTATTCTTTTTAATGGTAGGGTAAGTTGCAAAATATAACTTCTATAATGCTGAGATATTTGCAAAACTCCAGACCGTAGGTGTCTGTGGTGGGGAACGAACGCGCTATTATCCTTTCCGGGGAGTAACGCGTTTACCACCACACCATGCGGGTCCTTCGTTTCGCCTGTCTCTCAGCTAGTTCTATCGATCACTGCCATCAGCAATCACCCGTAAATAAAAAGGTTAAGATCGTGATTATAACTATAACCCCAGCATAAATGGGTTCGACGCCGATTTGGGCTCGCCAGATCAACCCCGTTGACGGGTGATTGTTGATGGCAGTGATCGATAGAACTAGCTGAGAAACGAAGGACCCGCGTGATGTGGTGGTGAACGCGTTACTCCCCGGTAAGGACAATAGCGCGTTCGTTCCCCACCGCAGACACCTGCGGTGCTGAGTTTTGCAAATATCTCGGCATTATAGAAGTTATATTCACGCTTTTATTTAAATCGTCAGTATCAATTGGAGCAGGATAAAACGGCTTAACGACCACTTTTGTACTGAAATATCTCCCTTTGCATTCCAGCGGTACGTTCCATGTAGAAGATACAAGTATGAGTAAAGTTTTTTTGAACCATGCAGTAAATGTGGTTGGACATGCGAAACTACTGTATACGCCAAATATCAATTGTTATCGAAGGATTATAACTCTAGGCGTAAATAAGTTAAACGAACTACTCCACTAGGAGCGCAAAGGATATAGTGACATAATGGAGACGATTTTGAAGTAGAAGTTACCATCTCCGCACAGGAATCGAAAACTTCGACGCGCAAAACTCTCGAAGCAATCTGGATAAATTCCAATCCAAAAATCTACCACAGAGAGGAATGCCTTGTTATCACACCTCATTTCACACAACGTGTAAGACTGATATTTTAATGGGAGAGGGGCACATTATCTACTCATATAGGATCTGGTCGGTTGGTGTGCAGGTGAAATACTACATGGGTTGGTGCGCGAAGAAGCCGTTCCGTTGTTTTGTTTCTAATGCGATTGAAATCCTGATTTACAGTTTTTCTTTCTGTTTTCGCTATGGATGTATTTGATCGGATAGATTGCAGTGAACTTGACCTTTCAGTGTCTCATGAAGGCGAAACCCGCCGAAACAACAGCTATTTTCGTGAATAAACAATAAAATAAACTCGCATTTGCTCATCGAGAATACAGTGAACTACTTTATCAGTGCCAATGTTAATAGAAACTGTGTCTTGGGAATTACTGTGAACAGTTTTCTCCGCAAAACAATTTCATGGTGCTTGTTTGACGCGGATCTGAGTCAAGAGCACTCCTTTGCTTCGGTGATGAAATTGGTAGGAGACCTGTCTGGGATTAGTTATAATCTATAAATCTGGCGACTGCTCATGACGAAGACAAACAAACACCCTGCCACAACCATCTAGGTAGAATCGACTAGACCAGCATTCAAAAACATTCATCAAGAGGACCAAATTTCGTCGATCAATGGCCGAACCCACGCGCAAATTCCGAAGACTGTTGAGAATGATGGATGACAGGAAAAAAACTCGGATGAAAGAAATGCTGGGGGCATTCATGCAAAATGCCCAGTCGGATCGCGTGAAATAAGACGAATTATTAGAAGGGATAACATTCCTAAGATAATATTTCGAAACCGACTTTCCTTGAACCTCGGTATCAATAATCAATATGTATTCTTTCTTTGATGAGCTGACACGAGGTTGATAATGATATTTATTCATTTTTGGCTAACGTTTCGACGTCTTCGT
>UYYA01005246.1:0-31678 GCA_900624975.1 Angiostrongylus costaricensis | reverse complement strand
TCAGGACCTAGTAAATACATGAGGTCCACTACTTTATGTGTGCTCTAGGTGCAAAAGATAAAACAGTCACCTGTGGAATGACGAGAACCGTTTTTGTTGTACATTTGACATTTGATACACTTGATTGAGCCAGCCTTGTGAGTGAGGTAGGCCTCGATTGGCCGTTAAGGTTTGATTTTACGAATGACTAGGTTCGTTTCTCGTACACCTGAAACAGTGGTACCAGGCCTTCATTTGTGGATTTGAAGCACCTTTGCTTCTTTGTGACCTGCATATACATATCAATGCAATTCTGTACATGCAGCAAACATAAGTCAAATAGGTGTAGCAGAAGAGCTGATCCCAGTCTTTTTATCCGCTTCCGTTTGAGGACCATTAAGTTTCAATTCCATTCAATTATACCACCAGCAAAGAAGTAGAAGAATTTTTATCCCTTAAAAGTGTAGAAAAATTTTAATCGCTGTCTATGGACTAGTAACCTACAGCATTACGAACAGGGTCATTTCTTCTCTTCTAAAAATGTAGCCCCATGAGGAGATTTAACACGGTAAAAATAGTGCTCATTGAAATGGATGTCTACGGAGCGCAGCTTTTCAGCCTTGGCAGCTGGTGTTTTTGTATTCAATGACATTCCATCGAAATGTGAAGTAGACAATGTTATCGCCAAAAAATGACATTGGTGTTTGATCACTTAAGAATTGGCTCATGAAGTGACGACTGACAGAGCCACGAAGGCCGATCAGGTTATTCGTTAACAGTTTTCTGACAACATCATCAAGAAGTTATTTGAGAAGAGAACCAACTTCGTGAACAACTGCCGTCGTTTCAAATTTCCTGACACTGAAAATATTGACGGCGTGCAAAAGCCACAACAAAGATCTCTCAGGAAACTGAGAAGAAAATTTCTCGGCTGGCAAAAAACCAGTTGCTGGAAAAGAGACACTGACCTGTCCTGTCAACGACGTCGAGTAAGTCTTCTATGGCAGCTCAGATACGGTTCATTAATAACAATAATTGTAACAACAGTGAATTATCAAGGAAAGCAATATTCATTACGGCTCAGCAAAGGAAAGCCAGCACTGAGTGGAGCATCGGGCGAGAAGAAACGAGTTCATAGCAGCATGCAATGGCAATCCATATTTAGCGTAGTGAAGCCCCTAAATTACGAATTTCTAGGGGCTGCTATTCTTCCAGGCAGATCTGAACCAAATTTTCCAACCTCGAAGGGATGGAACGGTTGATGAGCCTGAGGCGTGGTATTGAAGTAATGTGTGTTGCAGTGCACCTCTAAGCACTGCGCTAAACGCGCAGCTGCTAAGCGTGGATACAATGGTACTACAATAAAAACTTAATGAATTCTTGCAAAACACGATTTCTCAAACAAACAAAACGAAAATGATATTTTCAAAAAAATACTCGTTAACCAGTGATAAAAGGATTGTGGCACTATACGTTATAGTTCCCAGGATTGACTTTCTCTTAACCTCGGCATTGGAATATGAATGTGTCGTTTTCTTGTTCAGCAATCGCGAGGTTTTTAAACAGCATACATTTACTTCGATAGAAAAACACAATACAATGCAACACTAGCTGACGTTTCGACAGTATCGCCTTCTTCAGAGCCGCTTCTTCGTGACTTCCAATGAGGGAGTTTAGAACAGCTGATTATAGTCGCATGTGGTTGACGACTCCACATGCGACTATAATCAGCTGTTCTAAACTCCCTCATTGGAAGTCACGAAGAAGCGGCTCTGAAGAAGGCGATACTGCCGAAACGTCAGCTAGCGTTGTATTGTATTGTTTTTATGGAAGTAAATGTATGCTGTTTAAAAACCTCGCGATTGCTGAACAAGAAAACGACACACTATACGTTATATTCGCTGTTTAATCACTAAATTAAATGCCCTAATATACTGCCACACTAAACCTAAACTTCTAGAAGGCACGACTCCAAATCACTATTTCAAAATTTCCGGCAAAGAAATTGCAAAAAAGGGAAAGTATTGGTCAAACCACATCAAGTATCGACAGCAACTGTCTCCCCAATTTAGTCCACGACGCACCCCACCCTCATTTCCAACGAAGAATTGCTCCTTTGATGCAGTAGAAGCTTAGGAAGAAGTAATTTGGATAAAAAGACAAAAAACCCTCTATTAGTGTTGCAAAATTCTTGACTTGCACTACCCATCATACAGCACTGTCACAGCAAAGGGCATTCGGACACCAGGTAATTTCAACTGTGCGGTAAAAATTCCGAATTCCCAAATTGTGCACATAAGCGACACGTATGCTTAAAAATTATATACTGTCCCATGAGTTAGATGACCTTCCGCACATACATCCCCAACAAGGTGACCTGGCCCACAAAGAGTCTTCAGGTAACGACCTTCTTAACACGTTAGACTACTTTGGTCCAATAGCAATCATCCACCAAGATTGCCTAGAAGCGAAGTGCTATGGAGCCATAATAGCATGCATGGCAACGATTCTAGTACATCTCGACATCTTCAGGGACCTTACAACCATAACATTATTAATGCTTCTATGCCACTCCTTCGCACAGGTGAGAGTTGCCCAAATGCTTAGAATTTATAAAGCTTCGGCGTTCATACTTGCAGAAAACATTGTCATAGAATCCCTACAAACTGTCCAAAATGACCTACAGTAATGTGAAATATCAGCCAAAAAAGAAATACCTTGAAGTTAAATCATCATATTTGCTATATGGCAAGGAGGTTTTTATGAACGGCTCATCTAATCAGTGAAACATACCGCACATACGATTCTCTGGACAGCAGAGCTCCCAGTGGAGCATTTAACCGCAGCGAATAATCAACGTCGACTTCTTCCTTATTACAAAATTGCCTTTGAGTCTTTAAATTAATATCAATAACTAATATTACCTCTTCTTTTTATAACGGAATGAGCTGCATTAACTATGATCTCATTAATCATCCAACAACTCCAGCAGGCATTACTACGGCTCGTTCTCAACTGTAGCACAGCAAACCTGCTCTATGGGCTTGGATGGTTAGAAGAACATGAAGAATGCCAACATTTTGGCTTGATTTCCGTTCTTTTACCACTTTTGTAGAGAAAGTATCCAGAAGTTTTGTATTTCGGAAATTGATATCGGTCTCATGATCACCTCTTCTTGTTTACGTTTTACTAACAGTTTTTCTTTCAAGTTCTTCAATATTATGTATCGTCGTCGCAAGCCCAACTTTGTACAAATTCTTTTCGTAAAGCTGAATTATTATACAAATCATGTTGTTGACAAACTTTACAGGTCAGAATATGAAACGTGAAAACAGCATTTTCAACAAATCTAATGCTATGGCTTTAAACTCGGCCGTAAGTAGCGCAAACACCTCGAAACCTTTATGAGACATGGGCCAAGTATTAACGAATGCACAGTGCAACGTCAGTTTGAAAAGTTATGTCGCGGTGAATTCGAAATTTAACACGAGAGAGTTCACAGATGACGATGACGAATTGAATGCTTCTATGGAAACAAATATTAATACAAGCACAACTATTACGGAATTTACAGAAAAACTAAATCCAAGCACAACGATGTTGAGACATGAAGACAACTCGAAAAGTCCGATGTATTTCGAACTCATGATTACCCTTTCCGTGTGATCACGCGTTAGCCACTGCACCAACCGAAACATTTGCTTTGCCTTTGTCACAGCTATTTTTTTTACTCTAATGGTGGCAGAAGCAGTCACACCTCAACAAGAATGATCTGGGAGAACAAATCGGCGTTAAACCCAGTTAAACTGAGACTGCAGTGGGAATGACAATGCATCACCTGTAGCATTTATTGTCCTGTTGATCGTCGAGTGACTATAGTGGGCGCCAGTAAATCATCCATTTCTCCCTGTCGCATGCAAGAGTAGCCCAGTGGGTTCAGCTCGATCTAGGGATTCGTTGACCATTATGTCATTCTCCTAGGCCTTCTGCGATGATCTCTGACCATCGCGTCGCTGACCTTCATGTAGTGCGTTTGATATCCCGTGGAAACTATTCATTAACGGCTCTTGTCCATTGGTTGCCCTTCGTATACATAGCGTGTCTGGCGCACTTTATCTTCGGGTGTTTGGAGTACAGAGCGGCATTTTCGATTTTTCATCGTTGCACCCAGGTCACAGATTCGTATCCCTTCCCTTACCTATGTGATACGGGATACTCCCAGCATTGTCCTTTTCCTTTCATCATATTTACGCATCGACCAGGTTTCTGATCCATACGTTTAAGACAGTAAGTACTGTTGAGTCGAAAAAGTGGGCACGGAGTCTGGTGTTCTTTGCTCTTTTCACTACATTCTCGATGCTCTTGAAAGCTCTCCAAACCGCTCGTTTCCTTCTCGCTTCCCCGGAGCTAACTCGTTCATCATGCTGATTTCCCGACCTAAATAGACGTAACTGGAGGATCGGTGATATTCGTTCGTTGAGCGTTAATGGGGCATACGAAACAAATCCGTTCCTCATGCACATCGTTTTCGTGAGATTTAGTTGAAAACCAATCTTTCCACAGGCTCGATCAGAGTCGTCATGCATACGTTCCGCTTGGCTAATGTTTGGTGTTATAAGGACGATGTCATAAGCAAAGCGAAGGTGGTGTAACTGCCGACCGTCGATTTCCACTCCCATATTATCCCATTCCAATGTTCGCATGACGTTCTGGAGGGTGGCGGTAAATAATCTTTTGACGTCAATGTTAATATCGTTGCAGAATGATGATATCTTGGTTGTGAAATTTTCATACAGCTCACTAAAAATCTTCACATACTGCGTAGGGTTCCCCTAACTGTCCACCGCTTCCATGACTACTTATATCTCGTCTGATTCAAAAGCCTTCTTTGAATCTGTGAAAGTGAGATAGAGCGGTCTTTCGCACCCTGTTGATACTCCAGTGAGTCTCGTTATCGTGTGGATGTGGTCCATCGTATTAAATCCTTTTCGAAACCCTGCTTGCTCACATGGCGGTCCTTCGTCCAGTGTTCTGTCGATCCTGTTTAGGATGGCTCGAATGAAATGTTTGTAGACGACAGACAGTAAAGAGATTGGGCTATAGTTGCCTATATCCTGTAGGTCACTCCTTTGCGATTCAGCGTCATTAGCATGGCCCTGAGGTTTTAGCAGCCTCTCCGTACTCGTCCTGCCCAACACTGCTGAATTGGCTCGTCCGGGGTCAGAGGAATGAGGCCCGCTTACTTTACTGTGTTTAACTTTTTGATGCCCACTTATAGCACCTTGAGCCCATAAGGTGAGGGCTGTTATGTTCTCGGGTAGCTTGCAAGTTGCTGTTAGGGTGGACGTGGAGTTCATTTGTTGGAGACGACTCCTAACCGCTAACCGTGTACTTCTTGATCGAAATGACACGTAGAATACAACCCACATAAACGAAAACAGACCCACGCGTGTACCAAATCGGAGGAGTGGAAAGAGGCAGCCCATCCTCTGAATCCATTTGCGTCTAGGGAAGCGACAGTCGTTTTAGGCCCGCGATTAACCCTCTATCCGCCAGCTGAAGATGCGCAACGTAGCCTCGCGAGTAACCGACTCCAGATGCCTCATATGAGGGAAATCCAAGGAATCACAATGCGCAACTTTTTATTTCACAACAGTTGTTTTTTAATGGCAAGGTTTTATGTGAGATAAAGCCATAATGATGTTCCCATATCTGTAAAACCAAAAACCCAAGCCAGACTAGAACCCGCGATTACCAATTCCTGGTATCACCTGCTACCTGCTGGACTACTTATCTTTCTGTCATCCAGTTTTTTAGCCTAGCAGTGCTATCAGCAATCACCAATTAACGAAAATGATCGCTGATTCACAAATCAGCACTGAATCTATAAACATTGAAGTATTATTAAACGTACTGTAAAAGAAGCGATATCCTGAATGTAACAACGTCCACAGCGACCTTACAAAGGAAACAGATGACATGCAATAGACAACGCTAGTTCTCTGGTTCTATAAAAGAAGTGTAATGCGCTTGAGGAACTCAGTGCTTCTGCACAGCCCCAGTGGTTTTCAGATTCATGGAAAGAATGCATACAAGAGCGTGTGGTGAGTTCAAATTTCTACGCTGTATACCATATATTATGTTATTCCAGCCGCATGTTTTTCTTCTCTAGTAAGCAAGCCCTTTTCCATAGAAATTATGTGGATGACTTGCGACGCAAAAGCGAGCAGTTCGAGACGTGGAGATGACTGAAAAAGTGGCAATCAAGCAAAATAGAAGTCACCAGTCCTTGACCTGAGTTTGAAAGCTATAGGGATACCGGAGTCAAAATTCCATTACAGGCAACTACGGTAAGTTCGGTCATCTCATTCCTTGTGTTCTCCCTCCATATTTGTGGAAATATTTACTGGTTTTAACCTATTATTTACTGCCTACTCTTTTTAATGGCAGGGTATATTGCGAAATATAACTTGCGAGTATAACTACAGCCTCAGCTTAACTGGGCTCGTTGCCCATTTGGGCCCCCAGATCAATCCCGCTGAGGGGTGATTGCTGTGGCAAAGATCGATAGAACTAGCTGAGAGACAGGCGAAACGAAGGGCCCGCATGGTGTGGTGGTGAACGCTTTACTCCCTGGAAAGGGCACTAGCGCGTTCGTTCACCATCTCATACACCTGCGGTCCGGAGTTTTGCAAATATCTCAACATCATTGAATGTACTGGTTTCCATTCAAATATTTGTTCCATTTACAGGTTTGTTCCACAACATCGTAAAGATGTTCAGTGAGAAGAAAACGATTTTCGTGAATCTTTGTCGTGGCGCACTGGTCGGAGGCGCGCTGCAATACACATGGGATCATCCCCACGCCCAAGGCTCACCTTGTCCTCTATCCCTACGGTGTCGGTAAATTGGTACCAGACTTGTCTGGGAAGATAGCGGTACTTACCCAATACATCGGCAGGCCATTGTGAGCCATTTTAGAGGCCAGACATGCATTCAATCACCTCCAAACGATGCTTAGTGAAGTTGAATGCATGGAGCATACCTCAGGGATTGATCAACACCTAGAACTTCTATCCTCACTTACTGCCGTTATTCCAAATTCTAGTCGAAAGTTGGCATATATCCCTTGAGTTTACAAGAGGCCGGGATTAACTGAACACATTAACGGCGTGTGAAGCCCGTAACACCGCTTTCCCAGGTCACTAAGAAGAAAAAACGCTCCGTTAGTAAAAAGCAGTAACTGAGAAAAGGACACTCTCCTATCAATGATGTCGAGCAAGTCTTCTATGGCGGCTCAGATATGGCTCATTAACAACAGTGTAAAAGCAGTGCATTAGAATGAAAAAAATATTTGTTATGCTTCAAGAAAGTAGAGTTATAGCTGAATGAGATGAGAACAAATGAGTTCACAACTGCATCGAATTGCAATCCATACTCAGTGCTGCAGCGTCTCTGGATTGGTACGCTCTAGACGGTTATGAGACCGATTGGCGATCTCGACTTATCTATGGTAGCTATCGATTGGCAGCTTTTGAGGTGATAAGGGGTGAGAGTTTGGAGAGACAGTAATCTCTGTCAAGTAGACGACATCCTCTGTAGTAGCTGTGTGAGTACGTTGTCATCAAAACAAGTGTAGGTTGGCATAAAGATATAAGGTATCTGTTATGATAACAACTTTATTTTACGCTGAGAAGTATTGTTTGAAAATCTTCAAATCCTCTCAGTTGACCGAGAATGTCGTACAATCGAAATCCATCAAAATGACAGTTACAATTTTAAAATCATAAGGGAGAAAGACTCGCAATGTTTTGTTTAACACTTACTGCCTATACTTTTTTCACAGCAGGGTATTTATGTGAAGTACAACCAAAATGGTGCTGATATATGAGCAAAACTCGAAATCTCAGTTGCGCTTCATACTAGGGATTACCATTCTTTTGGTCTCACGTGTTATCCACTACACCAAACGAGACACTTGCTTTGCGTTTCTCTCAACCAATTTTGGCGTAAACAATCACCCGTCAATATTTGGATCATATTAAGTAAGATTAGATCAACATTTCTTCATCAATGACCATTGCGCCTAACTACGAGTAAACCTATTGTCTCAGTATCTGGATCCCCTCATTCAACAAAACCTTTATATGTAGGTTACTCAACAGCTCAGAAATTTCATTCATACTTTACTGAGTTTTCTTTTTCTGCGAATGAATGTTAGCCTAGCAGGTCTTAGCATGTATATACTCTGACTTAAAATTCTTGTAACTGATTCTATAGGACCAGGAAAAATAGTTTACGTTTTATTTGGCTCAAAAATCCACAACACAATCCAAAACATATGACACAAGTGGTTGGCAAGTAAATTAAACGGAACACAATACAATATTACCACTAGTTCGGAACACCCGAGACAAACATGTGAGTGACATGTTGAGCTTAGGATCACAGCTCTCAAAACTCTCTAAACTAGTGTTTGTTAAAAATATTTCTAGCCCTTATACGCCATAAAAGTACAAAATGATTGTAATGACTCGAAGTAAAATTTTAAAATGGTTGTTGTAAACTGCGGGTTACAGTGGCGGTAAACTGTATTAAAAATCTATTAGTTGCTACAGTATTAGGTTGTAAGGATAGCAAAATGTAGATGTGTGTTGGTTGTAAACAATAGCGATTATAATGGAGATAAATTACAAACAAAGAGTGTTAATTCTAGAAGACTTCTAGTCATTTTTATAAGACACGCCTTCCACATCCACTGCGCTGATCTCGGTATTTTTGTATTCGATTCGTTTACTCGCATCCGTTATCCATGAAGGTCTCCCATCGTTTCTGCATTTGAGTTCGGATACTATGTGTGGATTTTTTCTCCTTCTCTCTTTTTCTCAACGGTCTTCTTTATGAATATCCAATAATGCATCGCATTACTTATAATACGATGAAATAAGCTTCCACTATGATCCTGAAACAATGTTAAATGAAATAACAGAAGACATTAATAACAGAAGGACAACACACATGGGAACCTTTCCAAACTTAGTCATGGCCACCGAGGTATACACCACACAGTAACCCATTACTGTCGACTCACATCGTTCATTAACAGCTCAGAATCCAGGAAGGCAATGACAGTGACACTTGGTTGTTTAAATGGCCCGTCCACACTGGTTCTATGAGCACCAGCATAATTTCCATTCCTTCAGACTTTTGCTGGTTTAGTTACTGTGGTACGCTGGATTTCTTAGGTCAGTCTAGTCAAAGTCTGCCCCAGGTCTTCACCAACACAGACAGTGGCTGCCCTTGTCGATCAATCGGAGGTTTGCTAGCATGTGACTGGTTTAGTATTAGGAAAGTGCTGGATCCCAGTATTGGTTTACTCTAAGCTGAGTTTCCTAATGGAAACGCCGGACCCTTCTCATTTTGAGAGACCTTGCTGGTGGAATGAATCGCCTCGCTGTACATAGCAGCGCGACATCAAAGAACCTCCCAGCAGCGGTAAACCGTTGTGAATGACAACGTAAAATATGTTAAACAGAAAAAAAACCTGAATATCTAATCTGCACTCTATGCCTCACCTGTAATTTAACAATCTGTCAAGAATAAAGGTGTTGCTTTTGAACATATCGAGAGCTCTTTTTGCAAAAATTTTGCAATCAAAATATCACCATGCTGCAAAACTATTAAAATCGATGTAAACAGCGCGATTATGCGCGGTTGTGCCATCTGGCAAAGATAATTTACTGCCATCTTCTAGAACGTTAGGCGAACGTTGGAATGAGACCACACGGAAGTTAAAATTCACGTTCGTTCAAGTACACAATCATCGCGTTGTTGATGGCATCGTTCCTGTAACGCTAAGCATTAGCCACGGAAAACGTGTTCAAGCCAACTTTGACAATGTGGAGAGATTAGTCTTCGAATAAATATAATAAAAACGGCGTTCATGAAGAATGGATTATGGATTAGTCTTGTATGCTACATTCACGCTCCACGGAATGAATATCTCCGAATGTTCCAGCTACGTCTAGGACTGGAAACTAACACGGCGAACGGCTTCACTCTAAAGTTAAGTAGATGGAAGCGAGCAGCTCGGGAGGCTTTCAACAGCATTCAGGATGTAATGAGAAAAAAGAATATCCAATTCCATGCCCACCTTTTCGACAACACGATTCTTCTGGCTTTAATGTATGCAGCAGAAACCTGGCCGCAATGTAAGTACGACCAAAGATCATTCAACTCTACAGAATGAACAGCCGACCCTAGGAGTTTCACTAAACTACGGTTACAATAATAAACAATTTTCTACATGATTGAGCTAACGCGAGATTGGTAGAAACTTTCATTCGGCTAACGTTTTGATGCCTTAGCCCTCCTCAGAGCCGCATTGATCTTAGTCGATGGTCTACAGCTTGCGACGGTGATCTTCAACGTCACATAGAATCGATTCCAGTGGAGGGAGTAGCGCTCAAATGAGGAACCCTACATGGCGGTGTCCTTTATAGAGGACTGGTTCGAATCGTCTACCACTTGCAATATGATCTACTTTGGGTAGTCGATGCTTTTCTTAGCATTCCAAACTTCATTTACTGGTACGTAGCCGAGCAAACAATGTCTTCTTGCGGTGAGATCCTTCACTTGATATGTGCTTCCCTACTGGGTTCGACTCGGTGCAACAACGAACATCTATATCGCAACAACGACCAGCTGTGGAACATCGATTCGGATCAACGCGGCTAATAGGAAGGCGACAGCACTGGAACCTTAACCGAATAAAAAATTCTACCAGCCTTGTGTTTGCTCAATTATGTAAGGAATTATTGATTCTATGAGTAACTCATAGCACGCAAGGACAATGTTGCATGTGCATATCATTCGATGGGCAACAGCCGTTAGCGACTGGGTCCCACCAAAGCTCTTCGTAAAAACCCTAAAAGAAAAACATAATGCTCTAAAGCGAGCAGAACCAACTGGACTACACTTCCACGCGTCAGCGAGAAGTGGAAGACTTATGGCGCTAGCTCGAGTCATTCAACTAACTACGGGACGATAGGTGACACAGGTGATCAATTGTGAGACGAAAAGGAAAGGGTGTGTTCCGTTCATAGCTGGTCTTAGTAAGATGATTGCCATTGCCTCGCGCGACGTTCGGCTTGCAGCCGCAGATATTTCGGACGAAAGCAGTTTGGACGTCGTGCGCGAATACCTGGCCTTGCATTTGTATATGTGGTACCCCGAAATTACATATTTCCTCGTCGCCATAAATGCGACCTCTCCATCGCTCAAATACTTCTTGTTTGCCAGTTGTCACCCCCTTGACTGAGGTATCTCCAGAAGTTTGTGGTTGATAATAAGAGTTTTGGTTGCTGGCATTAAAGGTGTGATCACCAATATCATTGGTAATGCCTCAAAAGCTTGCCTTTTTGATGATGATTTAAATGCATGTGAATAGCTACTGACTATTAAATGACTGTAACGTGGCGCACAGAGGTGCCTTGCAATGCAGATGTGGTCATTGGTTCAATCGCGCTCGGAGTTCACCACGCTTTACATCCCACCAGGTGGGCAAATTGCAAGCAAACTTGTCCGGGAAAATAGCAGCACAGAGTTGGCACACCGGTAGGCCTCCACATGGCACTGTGTAGGCAATAGCCATTCAATCACTTCTAACAATGCCTAATGAAGCCGAATGTATGGCACATACTTCAGGGCTTTAGATGAATGATAAATGAAGATTTGGTGGCTCCATTATGATAGTTCTCTCGTTTACTACTGGTCACTAACTTAAACAGACGGAGTGGACCAACTGTAATCGACAAGTTCAAAACCCGGATTTCTTGAGATTTCGAATTTAAGTCGATAATACTGTCAAGAGCACATATGAGAGAGCTCATCGAGTTATTGAACGACTTACAGCTGTTCATTCGCATTCAGGTATAACAAGAGAGCCGAGAATAGGCGATGTACTGCCCGTAAAATCCTCTGGCATAGCAAGAAATGGTCAACCAGCAGGACTGACAATGGAAAAAGAAACGTTTCAAGAAGCTAAAACAAGTGTGTCAGACGTGAAGTCGACATAAGCAAGGTTCTCTTGTTTAACAAAAGAATAAGTTATTTGTTACGAAAATGGAAAAGAAGAATATTAGATTCTCGAGTAAAAATGAACGTCACTATAAATGCTAAAATAAAATTATAAAGTAATCGAATAACGAATGGAAAAATTCCTTCGTGGTAATTAATGGCTTTGTTATTGCTCTGAAATTAACAGTAATTATTATGGAAGAAGACCAACACCGACCTAATGTAGAGCAGGCAATCTTCGTTGGCCAAGTTTTGCGTGAACTGAATTGCTGGTCCACATTCGATCCGCTGGAAGCTTCTCCAGTTCACACAGGGCTATCATCTAAAGAGAAAGTGCTATGTTAATACAGTTACACCAGTTTACAGGCATTTTTTATACACTTTGATATCCTTCCATTTAAAAATTTCTCGAATAGATGAAAGTATTACAAACAAAATTAGTGTCCGGCAGCACAAAAAAGCAACGTTTTAATCTGGTCTTTACGTTACGTCACAGCTCATTGATTGCAAACAATCGACTTCAACGAGGTTCAAAAGATGTTAGAGATTTCCCAACTATTGTATAATCAATAAAGCCTTAGATGACCTTGAAACTATTCCTTGGGCATTTTAAGATGCAAAATGAAATCTTCCGGTGCTAGAAATATTCAAATTTATAACCTTAAACAGCAATGGAATAATTTTCGACGGAAAGGAATCTGTGCCGAACTGAAAGGTATTTCAATTTAGAAAAAACTATAAAGAAACTTGAACCTTTTTTGTCGTCCCGAGTCTTTCTTTCTAGACTCTCGAATGTGGAAGGAAATGTAGTCAAGACTGATGGTTGAGTCCGAGGACGGGCTAAGATAAAATATTAATAGAATAGATGGATAGATGGGAAAGTATAAGGCAATTAAAATGCAACTTATAAAAAACAAATAAAAGTACTTATGAGACAAATACCTATGAATCGGAAGGGTCTGGGTTTGTTCTTGCCAAGCAGCCGCCAACATCGACAACCCATTTGCTTATCCAATCGTTGGGGTACATTCGTGATTTCATCTGCTTAATTTGACACTATTTGCTAAAAGAAAGAACGAATGCATGAAATGAGATACAGATGAGTTTTCCATACCATAAATAATCTTTCGATATTAACCCCAACCTTCGGGACTGGATTATGTAAGTAAAATCAGATGTTTGATTTCGTTCGTGCTCACGCAACACATCAAGCACTATTCCGCTTTTGCTATCATGAATATAAGGATTGATTTCTCAAACATTGACAACAAATCCAGACTTTCTCAACCCGGAAATGAGATAGTTTACGGAGAAAAACTTCATCGACCGACATTTCCGAAACTCAACTCTAAGGTAGCGTTAGCCGTCACTGGAAGAAACGAAATTAAATAAAACGAGCAAACACTTCAAGGAGATCACAGGAACAGTGGTGCCGAGTCAATAAATCGAATTCCAGAAAATATGGAGATCCGTAGTCTTCGCGCAGTGGAATGTGTACCGAAAACCGCTTGTTAGAGATGAGCTATAGTTGAGTGGTCCGAATACAAAACTTGTCATGATCGACCCGTTCCTGTTCTTTACTTCACTATCTAGACAGTCTTTTATAGAAAAGACGTATAAAGGCAAGATTCATTCAAGGATATGGAATTTCGTTATGGATATTCGCAGAGCTGAAGTGCAATGACTGTTTGATTTAGGGATTCATCTCATCTGGAAAGTTAGTTCTATGAAAAATAGCACATGCGATAGCTCAAATAAGAAGTGGTGCTAAAGCCGGTTTGAAGAAAACGTCATAGGAAAGGAACACCTGATTAGCGCTCCAGGATGGATAGATCATTAGCAGTAAAAAAACTATGTGGGAACGACAACTGCAACCACTGACATGAATTAAAAACGAAAAGAAAAGAAAAGAAGAATGCAAGATCCACGACTTCGAGTTACTTTAGTGTGGCATAAACTCAACGAAGGACCGTCAAGTTTTGATTTAAAAGAAGCTTGCGGATAATATCGTTACCAGAGTAATTTGAATCAGAAACCGTTTGGATTTAACGTTTATTCCGCTTTGTCACTGGTACCACAGTGACGACCGTTACTATTTCAAAAAGCATTCTTCAACCCGATTTCTAAGACAATAAGGGAAAAAAGATAAACCACAAGAGATTACGTCAGATTAGTTAGAAGTCAATGTGCTTGGGAAAAAGTCACACATTTCCGGAAGAAAAAGTGGATTTATCTTCAGAACCTATGACAAACTTAGATACCTGATGCTTCGATGGCCCATTCTCATCGGTTGTGCGGGTCCCAGCACAACGATGAGAACAGCCCACTTGTTTGGAGTTTTGCTGGTTTAGTTATTGTTGTTCCGCTGAGTCCTGACGTCAGCCAACTCTGCCCCAGGTCGCTATCACAGGCAATCACTGCCCTTGTGGATCAAGGGAGAATTGCCACCAAGCGATCATTTTGGTACCAAGACGATGAATGATTTTGGTATTGGTTTACTTAGCTAGGCTTCCTGATGGAAAAACCGGACTCTTTCTCAGCTTGGGAAACGCAGCAAGGGAGCTGAATCACCGTGCTCTACACCGCAGACCGACACCCAGAAACACCTCCCAGCCACGATGAACCGGTAAATCGTTGGGAGAACCATTGTGATTTATAGAGGGGAAAATTCCCGAGGAAGAAATTGGTGTCGAAGGCCGTAAAACGGCAATTAGTTAGCTGTCGTTTTATTTCGGGTTCAATCCGTATAAGGTGCCTGGGAAAGCATTATTTATCATCGAGACTAACCATTCAGGGAACGCCCATACGAGGAAAAACCCTTACTATTCACAAGGAATAGTGAAAGACAAAAGCAATAGCGAAGCGTAATACCTGAAAACAGCTGCCAAACTACATTAGAGCGGGTAAGAAAACACGGATAAGGAACTCGCAGCAACAAAAACCGGTAACGACTAATTCCCCTCTTGAAGAGAATACGTAAAGCGTCCTATGCACTGCCTTTAACACAAATGGATTTAGGAGAACACATGTATGACGCTAGTGAGTCATGAGATAGGCCATTCAGTAAACACAGGCTGAATAACATAAGAAAAAAAGAATAGAAATAAAAACTGAAAGCCATCTGTTAAATAAGACGAGGTGCATTGAAGTAAATGCGAGCCACACTACCAGTTTATTCTATGTGATTCAGAATGTGACAGAGCAATCCTAAGCGAAGATCGGTTGTCAAGTGTTGTCGAAAACGATTTTCGACATGACTGAGATAACATGAGGTTGGTATGACCATCCAATCGGCTATCCTATAGAAACTTTTATAGGCAGAAAAAGTCGTAGGAAGCAGCTCAAAAACGATCTATTCTGAAGGCGTGTAGCAGGAACTTGCGCATCTGTAATGTTTCACCAACCACCCCGACCAACGATGATTGGACTATCACAATTGCGCCATGGTATGGAATTAGTAAGCTTCGATAATCCACGTCTCAGACTCCAAAATTTCCGCTGTAAAAAAGTAGCCCGGAATTTAACCCTGCTACAGAGACTGAAGGGATCTTCATAAGTATTGTCCAATGTGCTTGTTGAAGGTACTCTGCAAGCTCTCCGCGAAGATTTTCCTTTTATGTCCGGAAGAAAAACAAGTTGTTATCACCGGACATTATCATTATATCCACCATCAGCATCGTGTATGAAAGGGCATCACTGAGTAAGGATGTCTCATTCGAGGAGATGGCTCACTGAACAAGACGAATAACAAGCGAGGACCATCGACTCGGATCATTGGCTCTGAGTAAGACGAAGACGTCGAAACGTTAGCGGAAAATAAACATCATTATCAATCTCGTGTAAGCTCATCAAAGAAAGAGTACATATTATCCTTTTTGCCTATTTCAGGAATGGAAGAAGCAAACAGTATTCCCGCTGGAATTTTGTTGCATCTGCGTCGTAAAAGTTGCCGATTATGGAAAAGGGCTTGGAAGAGTCGAAACGAATGCAATTCTATCACAGTACGTCGTCCGAGGAAGGGACTCTTCCTATATATTAAAAATAGCTAACCATTATCGAAACCGCAGCACAAATATATATCCTTTTCATTGATCCCTCATCATATCCATAAGAAAAGGGGTTCGATAAGTGGACAAAATACCACCAAAGCTTTGGAAAGAGAACTGTTTCTGCGTACTGATGGAAAAATCCTATCAGATCTTCGTTTTCAGGACCAGAGCGTCATTTTTCATGAAGTAACAGTGAAGCAGAAACTATGCTAAGTTAATTAAAGAAGCCGTGCAAAAAATCGTAGTGATCGTAGTGTGGATGAATTTATGAAATTCGAGAACCCAATTTATGAAGAACTCATGGTGCAAGGGGAACAAATCGAACTGGACGGGCTCTCTGATCTCAGAGACCACCCACGTGTGCATTGGCCGTACAATGAACATGGAAAACAACACTAAAAACATTCGCTTAAAACGTAAATTTGATGATTTTTATATGTAGGAAATGGATTTACGTATCTCTCTCGGAAGAATCTCATATCGGTTAGCCGTGCGGCCATGTGGAGCATCACCATGCCGCAGATAAGGGGCTAACGGTTATCCAAAAGTGATCTTGTGTTCCTTTACACGCGGACGGATCTAAGGGATGGAAGCCCTGTTTCTGTTGTGCGGATTTCTGACATCCTTTCTGTGTTTGCGAGGGCGTATTAATGCATGCTTGCGTGGCTGTATCCTCGTTTATGTGGACTGTAGGACTGTATTCTACGTGTTAATTCGGCCAAAAACCTGCAATCCAGTGACTGGGCAGTACATGCGAGGTGATTAGGAGTTGCCTCCAGCGAATGAGCTCCACGTCCACCCCGACAGGAACCGGCAAGCTGCCCGAGAATATATCCAATCATCACGTTAAGGGCTCAACATGCTATAAGTGACCACCAACAGCTAAATACTGTAAAGTAAGTGGGCCTCATACCCCTGACCACGAATGAGCTCCGATACAGCAATGTTGGTTAGGATGAGTACAGAAATGCTGGTAAAACCTTGAGAAACTATGGGGATGATCTGTAACTACAATGTACGCTAGCTCGCATCTAAACCATGCATAGAAGACTTGTTCATGTAGGCACGTATGACAAGGTACGACGTCATCGGATTGGCTGAGGCGAGAAGGTGCCCACCATTTAATGCCATCTGTAGTACTAGAAAAGATCTGTTCCTCAGAATACGCGAACATAATAGAGGAATAGAAAGCGCGGGGTCTCGTCAACAAGAGTATGTCCATGAACATCGAATCATTCGAAGAACAAACAACCCGAATCGGACGCCTATAGTTGCAGAACTGTGGATCAATACCGGCTGAGACAATCTCCGTTGTCTACGCACCGACATCAAGTTAGGACGAAAATAAAGTAAACGTGTTCCATGTGGACATTCGACGATAATGCTGAACTCAGAAGAATGTCTGAAGAACGTCACATTGGGACCCACGGCTTACAATGGAACGAGCAGGATGAGCGGTTGACTGAGCTTACCATGACGATCAAGACCACCAGTGGTGAACCACAAATGCAAAAGCCACACTTTCAACTCTGGACGTGGGAGTCTATCAATGGGGAATACGATAACGAAATAGAATGCAGTAAACTAAAACGAAGGTTTTGCGCAGTCTCTGTTGCTGGTGTTATAAAATTCTATAAAGGATCAGACCATCGCCTCCTTTGCGAAAGATTCACATTTTCTTTAGAAAACCAGAGAAAGCCGTTAAATTCAAATAACGAGATCCCAAACCCACAACAAGCTGGGGTTTATTAAGATCATCTGCAGGCTGTTGCGAAGACACCGCTAGTGAAACATCGACGAGGAATATGAGCGTTTTACTCAATATCTTCACATTAGCGCTATGAAGGTTGGCAGTTCGAAATTCTGCAAGAGTGTCTCCAGAATCATTCGAGATGGTACGACAGAGTGGAATCGCACGAGCTGCAGGAAACCGTCGATTCACCTCTGAATTTCCGATACAATGCAGAAGGGCGATAAAAGAAGGTCATAAAGAGCGAGGAGAGGCAGTGATGGTCAAAGCTTTAGAGGCTGGGAAAAGCATTCGCAAAGGCCAACGAAGCTTCGTCAATTACAAGACCAAGATGATTGCACTCCGACGTCCTGACAGAACAGTTACAGCGTCCAGAAAAGCAACGGAGAAAACCATTCACGACCATTACTTGGATCTTGTCAATAGCCACTTCCTCCTGCCCCCACATGAAATAAAAAGGATGGATATGTCGCACCACCGGTTCTCCTTTCCGAAATCTAACATGCTCTTTCCGGTAAGGAATCGAACAAGTGAGTCGAAAACAGAACTGACATTTTGAAACCGACTTTCCTTGAACCTCGGTGTGACTAATCAATATGTTTTCTTTCTTGATAAGCTTGCACGAGGTTGATAAATATATTTATTTTCGGCTAACGTTTCGACGTCTTCGTCTTCCGCAGAGCCGATGATCCGAGTCGATGGTCCATGGTTGTCGTTCGTCTCGACGTTGCAGCTTCGCCATCGTGTCGAGCCAGGTCTTCCTCAGTGAGCCATCTTCTCGAATGAGGCATCCTTACTCAGTGATGCCCTTTTATACACGATGCTGATGGTGTATGTATAATGATAATGTCCGGTGGTAACAACTTGTATTTCTTCCGGACATCATTGCGCACATCGAGCAGAAGTCGGTGTTTTTATCAGCTAGTACAAAGCGTAGTAATATTTCGAAACCGACTTTCTTTGAACCTCGGTGTGACTAATCAATATGTATTCTCTCTTATAGCTTATGGCCTAATAGCTTATCAAGAAAAAACTGACATTGCTTGAAACTATGCAACTCGATCCTAAATAAACAATCTGGTTGCTCAGTTCCAAACGCTGTGGCACTTAGAAGGACAAGAACACTCTTTGCATACCTTGCAAACCTTTTCCAACTGTTGACAGCAGTGCGGTTGAGTGATGGACAAGGCTTGTTCTTCCATCACACACAAGAGTTCGATACATTATAAAAGCAAAAGCATCAGAGGATACATGGAGGAACACAGTAGATATGTAGCACATCAAAAACTGATATATGGGCGAAAAATGCAGAATTTAAAAACCGAATTGTAGAGGAAAAACATTAGCTTCGACGAAGCGTCAGTGTACAGCCGCTGCACGCCGAGAAATTAGCCGTAGTCGCCGGTGGTCGTCACCAAAATTCGGCACTTTCGGGAGTCCGTCGCGAAATTGAGTTTTTCTGAGACTGCAGAGGATTGATGTTCTATTATCGATTGGTTCCGATTGGTGTGCGGTTATATTTGTTGCAAATCCTGGACGAGGCGCTTGTTAATGTTCAGTCGGGCGGTTCTTGTATACTTGAGTTTCGTTGTCGATCTTCATCGTCAGTATTTCGTTTTCGATCACCCCGGTAAGTGGTTTTTTTTTCTTCGTAAACGATTCGTGTGGAAATTTCACTAAGTTATGGAAGTTCTTCCATCGTTTTGGTTATTGGTGAGGTTTTGAATGTTACTCTTTATTTTCTCCTCTTTATATCCGCGTTGTGTTGAACTGGTTGTCCGCGGAGATGTCCGTTTTCATCAGCGATATCTACGTGAGCTTCAGAAGAAAATGTGAGTCATGGATTTCGGAGGCGATCCCTTGAGGAAATGGAAAGAAGAGGTTAGTTCTTGAACACCTGAGAGTTTTTCCACACTAAGTCCTTATAGTGTATTGGCGTATTATTGCTTTTTTCTTCTTTAGAAGAAATCTTTTTTTCTTGTAGGGAATGGATGTGTCTTCTTTGACTAACATGCCGATGAACCGCTTAAATGTGAACGAAGTGCACGAACTTCGAGTTCAGATGGAGAGCAGTTACGAAAAGCTGGGTAGGACTGATGAATTGACATGTCAGGACGCTTTGTTGCCCCAAGGTGCTAGAAAATGTGGGTTATTTTGGCGGCGATCAACATATTACTTAATTATTTCTTTCTGTTCGATCTCGTTGTGGTATTCCAGGAAATGAAAAATTCATTGAGATACGGAGTGGAATGAACTGGGCACGGTTTTCCTTGGACCCACTTTTGTGGCCTTCCGACCCTCATTTTAATGTTCACGTTATGCCTTGTGGTACCTTTGAAAGAACTGTGTAGTTTTACATCGATCGAGTGGCGTCATGTCTTTGTGTTTCTTAAGTCCCCAGATGTACAAATTCTTAAGAAATCCATAGTATTAGGTGTTCAGTTTGGATTATGCTGTACTATTTGGCTTAGGCTTTTCACTTTGTGCAGTTGATCAATGTTTATTCTAGATTGTGTGCGATAAGTTTTCCTCAATAAAAGTTATGTTTGTACCCATCCATCTTTAAGATAGTGGTAATCGTCCTCTCCCAGCAGTTGCTTATCCACTACGTTTACCTCTTTTCAAACGTTTTCGTATGTTCTTCCAACTGCTTTGACTCAGATGGGTGACGATGAAGAGCGCATGTGTTATGTTGGCAACTTTACGTCTGCAGTGACGGCTGAATTATTAGAAGAGTTATTTACGCAGGTTAGTTTCCTACCACTTGTATCCAGAATTTGCACATAATTGCCCATAACGGAAGGGTCTTTAGACTGTACGGAAGTCCAGTGTTGTTGTGCACCACAGAATGACATCCATACCAGTTCGTAGTCCAATGAACCTTTGCTATAGATTGATCGTATCATGGCGTACGAGGGGTTCTTTGCGTTTTCAAATTTTCGAAGGATCTGCTGTTTGTGAATAAGAATCGTTGTTGATCCTATGAAGTTTTAATGCTAACAACAGTTTTGGTTGCCGTAGTTACTGTCTATCCGTCCATGAAGTGTTTTTCTACTGTTGACACACAATTGCAGAATCTGTTAATACCCAGTGTTCAGGTTGGACCGGTTGAGAAGGTTACACTGTCCGATAGGAACTCGTACCGCTTCGCGATGGTCACGTTCGAAGACGAGGAAAGTGTGCCGTTCGCTGTGAGGACGCTGGATGGGATCGGCTTATTTGACACACCACTGAGAGTCAAACCGCGCAACGGTTCGAAACACGTTAGTGACATTCAATCGATATTTTAGGGAGAGATTTCTATACATATGGGCTTTCCATGCATGCTTGTGATGGGTAAAAACAACAAGACTAGATAAAACTCCAACTGCTGCTATGTTTTAAACGTTCTTTCCTACACATTGAGAAGTCTTACGCGTTAACGAACTAGGGTACTGATCGTGGTTCTCGAGGAATGTGGTCACTTTTTACCGCAGGGCAACAGTATATTCCACCTAAGTCCGAATCCGATATGGGGCGGCCGAACCGTTTGAGGAAATGAATGTGGTAGCATCCCCTCCTTGATAATAGTTTTTTTATTCTTGCATATTATTTTATATAACCCGTTATCAGGTTTACTGTGCGATTCGCAGCACTTCTTGCATTCGATTTGTTTTCCTCGCGCTCATCGTCCACAGTGGACTTCGAGCTTTTCGCGTTTTGTTTCGCTGCCGCCTGAGAATTTCGTCATCTGTATAAATGTCGTAGAGTGCTGATCGAGTAATTTCTCCTTGCAGTTTTAGATATAGCCGGACTAAGGCATTCTGACATGGACAGGAGGAATGCGTTGGGACGGAGGTCGAACTAACGCCTTTGCTTTCTGATCGACGGCACCACTAACTACTGCGCTATCGCCGCCTCATAGTAAAATTCCTCAAGCACCTAGTAGTAAAATAGTAATGCTACGCAATAAAATTACGTGGAGGGAATTTCAAAAGATAGGGAACAACCATGAAGTGGTTCATGCGGCCTTAATTCTAAACCTTATGTTGCGAATAGTTTGGGACTCGAATAGACTGCGAGAGTTATAAATAAATGAGTAACCATGCGTGAAGTAACCTCCTAATACTTTTGTCTCTTTTTAATGAGTTCTACCTGATATGTTTTCCTTTTTCTTTTAAATTCGTCTGTTCCTCATAACAGTGGTTGCGAAGCTCATAAAACAAAGTCTGGGTTGTGTAGAAAATAGCACTTTCTTTTTGCGCTTTCGTTTCCTTCACCGTTTCATCTTATTTGCGTGCTTGTGGAGATCATTTTAGCGATGACGACATCAGACTGGGCTTTAATTCCACTTTGTGCAGCTTTTTTCTTTTTCGATTGGGTTAGATTTTTCCCATCGTTCTATTAACATTAGTGTCTTCATAATTTGATGTTATAGACTTTCTAGATCAGGTCAAATCTGCTATAGATTCTGTAGAAACTTTTCGGGTTCGGTTTTATGCCCTCCATCTTATTGTTTCTAATTGGTTTTCATTTGAAGGAATCGATTTGTAAGTCGGCGACGAGCTCAATACGACGAAATTCGTACGATGGTCGTCGCCCTAGCAGTTCCGGGAGTGAAAACCTGAGGTGGAGTGGCTATGAATACAAAACCTTAGTTTTTTTTCTGTGCCAACAGGTTTTATTTCTATGGTTTAAATCCTGTTCTGCTTTAGGACGCGCGTATTTTTCAGGGAAAGTTATGGTGAGCGTTGGCACAGTCATCTGCCTCCGATGCCTTCGTTGGCGGTTTTGAGTACACTTACATCTCCACCTCGTCCACCACCACTCAGTTCACCTCTGAAGTACGACATGTACTGTGATCGAAGTCATTTGTTTCCAAATATAAGTCTCTTTCAAGGTTTTCTAGGAAAACTGGTTATTTGTCGATATGAGATAGTAACAGTCACATCATAGCAAGGAGTGGTTTTCATACCTGTGTCTTGTTTTTATTTCTGCAAAACCTTCAAAATTAGCAAAGTGATCAGGTCATTCACGTTACTAATATTATTATTCCGTTTAGGACTGAAACACGATCGACTTCAACACATTCTGATTTCAGCAGCTTTGGGTCAAGATTCTGCGGAAGGTATGCTTCAAATCTACACATTTCTATTGTGTTTTGTCCTATTCTTATCACTATCGGTAGTTTGTAGACCTGGTGGTGTGGAAGAACGAACTTTCCCTGAGAAGCCGTCAAAGAGCAGGGAATTTGAAAACAAATTGTAAGTTTTTCTACGGTATCGTGCTCGAAATGAGATTTAACAACTACCATCACCATTGCGATATTAAAAATACGGCAGGAAATATTTGTAAGGTTCACTTTTCAGTAGTTATATCCTTCAATTGAGACCTCTTCGCTACATAAAAACTATCCATCTATACATTTTCTCGATCTGACTCTTTTAATCCCTTACGGTAGTGCTGGTTTGAAAAATGCCGTCCTTTCGACTTTATTTGATGAATACTTTTATTCATCAGCACTCAACACTATCATGAGTGCTGATGAGAAAAATATATTTTTTACTTAGACCCCTTATTCCACAATACCTTGTATTATAGTGCAGACAACTTTTAAAGGAAATGGAAACGAATATTTTCGCATCTGTTTCTTATTAGAGCTTTCTCCCATACGTTTGGGAACTGATTGCCCCAATTTCGGTTCGGAAACTTTATTGGTGCTGTTCACTGTGAATTTCCCAACTGTACAATGGAATTGCGAAATAGTATTAGTAAGAAGATCACTTTCCAACCGTGATAGACCGATCGGCAATATTAGGTTTTCCAAGCAACTGATGTGACCAGCAGTAGTCCAGTCTTAAATTCGAGTCCTTAAATTGTCAAATTCAATTAACTATGACGCTAATAACATGTAGAAGTGTAACATAATATGACATTAATCGTGCATTATAAGTAACTGTTTAATATTGGTGTCTGTATAGGAGAGGAGACGGGAAATGGTATAGTAGCAGTTGGAGAAAGCCGAATAGTTATCGTGAAGCCAGATACTCGAACGGTTCAGTCTATAGGACGACCTGCAAATACAGGAGATTCTGAGTGCTCTATACTTGTCCTCTTCAAAGTTGCCTACTTTTTTTGGCATTCATGAGAAATAACTCTAGACAGTTGGAAAGAAATCGAAAGTAAACGGTAGTACTACGCCAAGCACAAAGAAGTAACCAACTGGTGCGAAGCAAATTCGAAAAGTTAAATGGAGGAGCAGTGGAATAGTGGTAAAACGGACTACACGTAGCCATTCAAAGTTCAGATGACTTGGAACATCGTTGCTAATGCAAATCGACAAAACACGTTGGGAATGTTTTCAAATTCCCAATGATAGTAATGCGACAAATGGAAATCGCTCTATTTCATAAAGTTTCGATAGTCAGGCGGGAATAATTCAGTCCAGTGATCGCGATAAAGAAACGATGCTGAAAGTGGGAATTGACAGCAACTTGGCCAACAGATATGTGATGATGGTCTCAGCCGCTGGGGACGTGCTTTGTCGATTTGCTGTATTTTTTTGGTTTTCTGCGTCATCTGAACTGTTGAGTGACTGCCTGTAGTTTCTTCTTTAATTTCATTGCTCTACTCCTCTTTCAGTTATTTGTTTGAATTCGTTTCACATCAGTTCGTTCTTTCTACGCCTTTTTGCTTACGATAATGCTGTCGTCTACTTCCGATTCTTTCTTTATTGCTGTTATTTCCTTTGCTAATTCGATTTGAGTCGCGGAAAATAGGTTATTCACCATGCTCTGTTGCATCGATTGGAACTGCATTCATGTGAAGATATATTACTAGTATTCTCATTGAATGAGTTGTTGATTGATTGGCTTTATTAATAACAAACTGTTGTACACAAACCCATAGCTGTCAGAGTGAAGATGTTATTGTAACAGAAGATTTTCTTCCTAGGACCTGTAAACAATTTGGATTCCATGGTATTTCCATCAAGCAAGTTATGCGTTTTCGACTATACAGTTATTACGGTATTTTCGTCCAGGGCAACTGCATTCAGTTTGGAGGGAAATGTCCTTACTTTCCTTTTTGCTTCTCTTTTTCAGGCTTCTGTATCGTAATATGTAATTAAATCTTGGATTTCTCTTTCAAGATATTTTTCGATGATACGTTGAAGTTATCGCCTAGTATTTGCAGTCTCTGACCTCATTGAGAGTAGGATTTACGAGGTAAGTCTCGCTCTAGTGCTCTTGTCTGTTGGACGTCTACAAAAATTGATTAGTTTTGTAATTTTCGCGTATTGATTCGAATCTAATGACCGTTGTCTATACCTTTGTTGGTGTCTTTGCTCTACCCTCTTAGTTTACAGGCATTGTCATCCACTTTAAGGCATTCCGGTTTTTCAGGGTGCTTTCATTGTGTATGGTACAGGAAATGAGTTCACATTCTAACCAAGGGGTGCACGACAGCAAGCACTTTTAAGAATCTTCATGAGACGCTTTGTTTCGTGATGGCCATTATCGTTTGGGCGCATGCATTGAATGAAGGGCATTTTGTCGGCGATTAGTCCCTATCGGCCACACGGAGACGCACCACGTAGCCTCGCGACTAACTGGTTTGAGATCGCTCATATGAGGGAGATCCGTGGATCACTGTGATTAACAGTTAAAAAGAAACCGAATAGCCAGTCATATTGAGACGCGTGGTAGTCTTTGAAAAAAGCGATGGGTATTGTCCGATGAATGCATATATTTGCGGAAACAAGTTGTGAAGTTAACGCCTCGAGTGCCCCTAGAGTAAGGGCCGGATAACGGTCCGCTTCCCAATACATTGTAACATCTCTTTTGCTGCTCTTGCAAGATCTTCCCAACGGTTTACCTCCTCATGGTGGCTTGGAGGTGTTCCTGGATGTCGGGCTGCGATGTACAGCGGGGGATTCGTCCTATCCCTCCGCAGGGTATTCCAAGCTGAGAAGGAGTCCGGCGTTTCCATGAGGAAGTCTAGCTAAGAGTAAAAGTAAACCAATACCAGGACCCACTATCGTCCTGGAATGAAAGTCGCATGGTGGCAAATCTCTCTCTGTTTCACAAGGGCTGCGACTGTCTGTGGTGGTGAATACCTGGGGCAGACTTTGTCCAGGTTGACCTCGGGACTCCAGTGAAATATAATGGCTAAACCAGCAAAACTCCGCAAATGGAGATTTTGCTGAGGTCCGCGTAATGAATGAGAACGGGCCATTCAAGTATCAAGTAATTAAGCATCTCAATAGATAGAGATTAGTGCAGAATTACGGAAAAGTTATTTATAAAGAGAAGGGCATGCATAGAACGTTGGAAAACGACGGCAGTTAGCGCAGTCACGCAGAAAAAACCACATTACTAGCAAAATGCTGAGATGCCTACTTACCAAATGAGATCTTTACTCATTTTGTGTCATTTTCTTTCTTTCCATCATTTTCCTAGGACGTTTTTCTTCAAGTCGATATTCTTCCCTTTACCAGTATCCTGAAAGTTTTGAAAAGAACGTGCTTTAACTAATGAGACGACTTTTCGGATCTCCGCATGAGCTCGTGAAAGTTGATGAAAACGGGGGTTTTTTTGTAATTTCTTATGTACAGACTGCAATGAATGCGATATGATGTGCGTTCTATACAATCATGCGCGGTGCGCCGCCTGACCGACATGAGTTGTATAAAGGTCATTGTCTCCATGATAGCTTACTTTGACCCACATACTCTTAATTTCTAGGATTTTTCACGATCAATTTATAGCTTATCCAGCATTTCTGGAGGGTCTCGATTGGAAAAGCTGTATTTTGCCCTTAGAAATATGCAAAAAAAACTCTGTACCAAAGGAGTTCATTGACTGGTAATTTTGGCTAGCACTTGACTCTCATTTCAGTCACAACGTTGCTGAGATATTTGCAAAACTCTGGACCGCAGGTGTTTATGGTGGGGAACGAACGCGCTATTATCCTTTCCGGGGAGTAACGCGTTCACCACCACACCATGCGGGTCCTTCGTTTCGCACGTCTCTCAGCTATTTCTATCGATCTTTTTGCCACAGCAATCACCCGTCAGCGGGGTTGATCTGGGGAGCGCAAATCGGCATAGAACCCAGTTAAGCTATGGCTGTAGTTGAAATCACAATATTTAACGTTTTGTTTTCTGCCTTCTATAATTTTCATGGCAGGTTACTAAGTAAGCGAAATACAACCACAACGTTGCTGAGATATTTGCAAAACTCCACAAACTAGTAACCTGCCATGAAAATTATAGAAGGCAGAAAACAAAACGTTAAATATCGTGATTTCTCATTTCAGTTTTAATCACTGCAATGAATCATCTTTATCACATTGAATGTGCAGGTATAAGATTAGCAAAGTGGAAACCGTATAACTTGCAAAGCACTTCCAAGTAATGGGAGCGATGTGTTTGTGTGATGGTCCATAGTAGCATAAACTAAGTAGTAGTTAGCATGTATACCCCACATGCCCACTAGATGAAAGAGCAGAATCTGTTCTACAACGATGTTATGTCGACTTCCCCTAAAGTCCTCTAGCTATCGAAAATTGTCGTCCGGTTTGGGAAAAGTAGTACGTCCGTAAATGGCTTGTCATCTCAAGTGACCGAGACGCTAAAGAGCGCGCCTCAAAGAAGGAACACTTACCGTTATACGTTTGTTGTTGAATGTTTTCATTGTTACCTGAAACCGAAGATAGGAAGAGAAAACGACGACAGGAGATCGAGAAATTTATTACGCCTCTATCTTATCGGTCGTCACCTGAGAGGCATGAGGTTTCCCGTCAATTCATACCGCGTTAGGTTCGAACCTGCATTTCGTAACACTTAGATTAGTGCTTAAATTCCAGTTCGCATTCCGCTTACTCTGCCACCTCTGTTCGTCTCCTCATCTTTTCCTCTATCTTTGTTTTCGCAATCGTTCTTCGACATTTCTCTTGCTCTCTCTCTCTCTCTCTCTCTCTCTCTCTCTTACATTGGTTTTTTGTGATTAGATAACACTTTGTTCTATGTGCTCCGTTATTTCGCGCTTTAGATCAGGAGTTTTACCAACCTTTTCATAGTCTACTTTGATTACATGGCTACTTCATCGAAAACTGGCCATTTAAGTATTTGTAAAGATTTGTTTCGCGCTTGTTTTGTCACAGCATTAATTCACAGTGGCTCGAAAATGTAGTGACAGTCGTTTTCTGATGTCCTCACGTCACAGATATCGATAGTGGTACATTGTGTCCCGGCCCTGTTGCTATGCATTCTTCGCAGCAAATCAGGCCTAGTCACAGTGCTGGTGCTGTAGGACTCCACAGTGCGTCCTTCATCGGGAAAACCATTGTTTGTCTGGCTTTCTCTCGTTGATTGTGTTGATACGTTTTAGCTTGACAATGTGTGCTGTGTACTACATGTTATTCACAATGATTGCCTACTGAACCAGTTCGACCAAAGCCAAAGTGATTCTGCAAAATGATTGAGTAATTTGGAAAATGGCGCATCTCTTATATTAAGTATCTATAACAGACACTAGTTTAGGAGACTATGTAGTCAAGGAGTCCGTTCAACTACCGTTCATCTATCGGTGTTCATCAGCGTTCTTTGATTGAAGGCCCAGTTGAAAAATATTAGCCTTTTCTTTTGTTGTGAAATTTGTAAAGAATCTGCAGTAAACATTTGCTGAACGCGTGGTTGTTGTGTTCTATTTTATAGCTACTTCTTGTTCAACTTAATGCATGTATTGCTTAGCACTTGAATTGCAGTGGTTTTTGTTTGGCTGCAATGATGCCGTCAGCAAATTGCAATCGGGCTGCTTTCCTTCAGTTCCAATTTGGACTAGAATAGACATGAAGTAACCATAGTAGTTGGGAACCTCATGAAAACATGGGATAGATTCCGAACGCTCATTGCAGTGATAGGTTTTAAGGTTTTCTACCGAAGACATAAGTCTTCGTGACGAATAAGATCATGTGGACCCACATCGACAGTTGACGTCGATCGTTGTAAAAACAGTTTTAGGACTTATAAACTGATCTTCTTAAGCTGACGCGAGGTTGGTACAGATCTTCGTTGTCGTTGTCGTTGTCGTTGTTTTTGATGTTATTGAACGATGGTTGACGTTTCGGCGACTTCGCCTTCCTCAGAGCCGTGATGTTACGTGCGGGACTCACATTTATAAGATCACATAAATAAATATATCAACTTCCCATTATTAGTTCTATATCGCGGCGGAAAGTTTTGGTGTTCCCATCTTCGTTAATTAGGGGTGACATCGAAATACTATAATCGCAAAGGTCCCGATTGCATTTTTTCGGTCTGATTCGCTTTTGTGCTGCTTCCACGTTTCTTCTGCTTTGACCGATGTAGATCTTTCTGGAAAGCTCCTGTACCATTGGAATTTATTATTAGCCGTGTTAAACATGTTGAAGTAGGATTAAGCCTCGTTTCCTTTTCTCTTATTCCTTGGTAGTAATGGAGATGCGATCCGATTTTCTTGCTTGAAGAACTAAGGCGAATTCGGCATAGCTTTTCAGTCCTTCGACAAGCAGCTCGTAGTCTTCGGCCGGGTCTTCTTTAATCTGCCAGTCACGTTTTGACAGGACTTTGTTCAGAATGTTTTCGTCGTGTACAACTAGACCTTTTCCTCGTGGTCGATGAAGAGAGTTCTTTTCCAGCTTGCAGCTGAATCGATTCTTCTCGCGAAGAAGGCGGTGATCGGAACCAGTGCAGAATGACGGGATTATCGATGTTCCAAGTAGGCACCATCTTCTTTTTGTTAGAATATGCTCAACCTCCGCATGAATCATGCCGCTGGGAGACTCCCATGTCCAGCGGCAGCTTTCTCTCTTCTGGAAAAACGAGTTTCCATAGAGGAGACGTGCTGCTGACAGGAATCTTGTGAGACGGTTCCCATTTTCATTTCTTTCTCCTAATCCAAAATTTCTGATCCTGTATTCGTTTTCGTTGGCCTTTCTTATTCTAGAAAAAAATGTTTGATAACAGATTTATAATACGCCTTATCATTGCGGATAAGTTCCTCAAACTGATTGTAGGACACATCCAATTCGCACTCATCGGCTACATCGGTATGTGATCAGCTGTTGGTGATTATGACCTTCTTATGACACGCCAGTTTTAGAAGAAGGACAGCCATGCGATGAAAGAGGATCTCGTCAAGCTGACAAGATGGACAGTGGACTGGCGGGCGACAAAGACTACGCCACCCCACGGCGGGACCTTTTCCCGCGAATGACAAGGGTCTCACTGTTTAGTTGGTGTATGTCGGTCTTCCTGATTCTGGTTTCTTAAACATGTTCAAACATTCTGAACAAAGTCCTGTCAAAACGTGACTGGCAGATTAAAGAAGACCCGGCCGAAGACTACGAGCTGCTTGTCGAAGGACTGAAAAGCTATGCCGAATTCGCCTTAGTTCTTCAAGCAAGAAAATCGGATCGCATCTCCATGACTACCAAGGAGTAAGAGAAAAGGAAACGAGGCTTAATCCTACTTCAACATGTTTAACACGGCTAATAATAAATTCCAATGGTACAAGAGCTTTCCAGAAAGATCTACATCGGTCAAAGCAGAAGAAACGTGGAAGCAGCACAAAAGCGAATCAGACCGAAAAAATGCAATCGGGATCTTTGCGATTATAGTATTTCGGTGTCACCCCTAATTAACGAAGATGGGAACACCAAAACTTTCCGCCGCGATATAGAACTAATAATGGGAAGTTGATATATTTATTTATGTGATCTTATAAATGTGAGTCCCGCACGTAACATCACGGCTCTGAGGAAGGCGAAGTCNCCATCGTTCAATAACATCAAAAACAACGACAACGACAACGACAACGAAGATCTGTACCAACCTCGCGTCAGCTTAAGAAGATCAGTTTAAAAGATCACATAAATAAATATATTAACTCTCTATGCCGAGGTTCATAGAAAGTCGGTTTTTCGAGCTTTAGGACTGTAGGAAACTCAGCATTCACAATGCAACAGTTGTGCCATTTGGGAAGCATCAGAAAACCAAAAAATCCGATGCGGCGGATGAGAACCGCTTGAATTCAACGAGGGGCGGTGAAGTCGTTGTCACCTATTCTGCTCTGCCCGACTGCATTGTGGCTTATGACGAAGAATAATGCTTCGTGAGAACTAGCGATATTCTTCAAGGAAACTGGAATCAGATGACAATCCTAAGCCTGTTGAAAGCGCCTAATTCGAATTTAAAGATGGTAGTCATAACGAAACGTTCAAATCAGACGGCTGATGTGACGGAATCGATGAAATCCTGAAAAGTTGCAACGTATGTATCGAACCATGGCCAACAAAAAAGTTGCAATCCTTATGCTCGATTACACAACTGAAGCTATAAAATTTCAGCGAGTTCCATCACCAAACACTAAGTCACCTGCCGTACTCACCTGGTCTCCTTGTACCAAATACAGCTTTTTCCAAGCATCTTCAAAACTACTGAAATAAGGACATAAAAAGAACGGAGATGGTACTGGTATTTTTATCCCAATCCCAGAGATTGAGATTTTTTAAGGAGGCAATAGAGACGGTCTTCCCACTTTGCTACGTCTCGCGACTCCTGTTTATTGTTCGCCTTTGCCATAGCTGGAGTTTATTCCACATTGAAAATGCTGAGAAGTGAGATAAAACTACTCGATGAGTGTTGCTATATAATATGTGAGACAGACTTTACAAATCGTATAGGTGGATTTCGACATTCATGTTCATTTGTGCCTCTTCGAAAGCTTCAACCTAAGCTATTATCCTAGATCAAGGAGTAGTACAAACTCAGCTGTCATATTTTTCAATCAAATGTCTGCGG